>RQTK01000879.1:87739-104772 GCA_003991915.1 Elysia chlorotica
TAATAATAATAATAATAATAATAATAATAATAATAATAATAATAATAATAATAATAATTATTATTATTATTATAATAATAATAAAATAATAATAATAGTAATAATGAATGGTATACAATTTCTATTGCACATATTCAAAGAAAAACCAATGCTCTATGCGCCAATACAGTTGTATAAAATGATATCCCGCACCGTCTCCGCGTGGAAGCACATCAGCTTGTTATACTTTAGTTTTGGGACCCATCCACAATAAAAAAAATAGCCTGTACAGTGCTGACGTTGGACGCTGAGATGCAGCAGCAAGCGCCCCCGCCTGCTGTTTGTGACGCTGTTGGTGACTTCCAAAAAATATCCGTACGCTCTCCGAACGATGAATGTCCGTAAGCTCTCCGAACGCTGAATGTCCGTACGCTCTCCGAACGCTGAATGTCCGTACGCTCTCCGAACGCTGAACGTTCGTGCGCTCTCCATCCGTCTGCTTCCCGTCCGTTCTCTTTTAAACTATCCATCCATTTTTTAGTTTTGTGGGTCTCTGCCCGACTGAGAGCCGCTTTTGAATCGACAAATTCAGAGTATCGCGCCCCTTTGATGTGGAACCGGAACTGGTAGACTCTGAACATCAGCCTTATCATATAACTGGGAGCACAAAGTGGATCTGGCCTTGAGGAGAAAGTGCAAGGAAGAAAAAGAACAAGATGTTTCGGATATAAGTGTCGTTTATTATATTTTTAATGAAATAAAAAAAGGAAACTTTCGGGGACTCATAGAAAACAAATTCCACTCAATGTACCGCTTCGCGTCGCGCATCATGCAAGAAACGCTAATCTTTTAATATAATTTTGTTTAGCCCCCCCCTTAAAAGCTGCAAATTCTGTAGCTCGTTTAGAAATGCCCATGCTGTATGAATTAAAAAAACAAAAAACAAACAAACAACACAACACAAAAAGAAAAGCGAAACAAGGAAAAAGCCTAAACAAAAGCAGCAGGTATGGAAATCACTCAAGAGCTCTTTTAGATTATAATGCTATTTCCAACGCATTAAAAAATAATAATACCGAAATAACGTTAGTTCGTGACGCAGTATATGATTTTACACCTCAATTTCTGCAAGAGGATATGGCTGAAATAAACAGAAAACGGCTATGGCACAGACCGTTGAAGGACCTTTTATAAACAATGTGTGGGCAAAATAGTATGGGGTAAGTTTAAAAAAAGGGATACTGGACTACAGCAGCGGAATGCATTACAGAGACTTGATTGCGAGTAACCCAGTAGAAGGTCGAGCAGTATTCTGTTAAAAAGAATGGGTATCAGGGAATCAGAAAAATGCCCTTGGTGTGGAACTAAAAACTACACGGAACACTTCTTTTATTTATGTTCAGAAATGAGAACGCTCTGGCAATAGATTGAATCTAAGATTCAAGTTCATCTTGAACCCGGATGCAGTTGGATTAAAAAAGTTATTTGGGGATAATAAATAGAGATGGGATGAGTAATAACCAGATAAAAAAACGTACGAGGCAATTCTCAAAGGGATGCTTGCCATATATAAATATAAATATGGAGCAGCTAAACCGAGAGAATTCACTTTCGATCAAGAAGCTGCCTACAGGAAATTGTGGGCTTTTAATTGAAAAAGAAAACAAAACAATTATAGTTTATTAAAAAATAAAATAAAATAAGACAAAAACAAATGGCTAGACAACCAAAAAACTTTCCATTCCCTGGGATAGCAAAATAATTAACGAAAAAAAAGAAAGAAAAAAAAGGCAATAACGAGAGGGGAAAAAACACAGGAAAAGGTTGCAAAGGCTGAACAGAACTAAAAACCGCTAAGAAGATTAATTTTGTCAATCTTTTACAGTTTTCTCTTACCTTTGATACACCCTAAGCATTTTTGCTTGTTTAAATCAGTAATAAATTACAACATTGAATATTGCAATGCTTAACAGAGTTGAAACATACAAAGTCCACTTACATGATATGATCTTCCTGAATCGTTTCATTTATTTTGTATCTTATAATGGGAAACAAGAACAAAAAAAGCGGAGAGGGGGAATCGATAAGAGAGGAATGAGCTTAGGATGCTGGTTGAATCATTTATTCAACTGACTTTATAATCTGTGTCGCACAATTCAATCTATATCTAGGTTCGAAAGAACGTTGAGAAACAGAATACATCCAGACAGCAACCCTCATAGACTTCTTCTTTTCTATTTATTTATTTTTCAATTTCAATAAGCTACGGTGAATAATTATCACAAGTATGAATATCATATTGCCGGTAGCAGGAATTGCTGTCTAGTGTCTATATATTAAATGAATAAATGCATTTATAAACACATATAGTTTTTTGTACATGTCAAATAAAACATTACAATATGGTCTATGCTTGCACTTGCAAAACACTTATGCCTGAACAAAACACTGAGCCAAAAAAAAAAAAAAAAAAAAAAAAGAAAAGAAAAGAAATTGCAATGCGGTATGAATTAATAAAACAAAACCAAACAAAAATAAAAACAAAACAAAAAGAAAAGCGAAACAAGGAAAAAAAGCAACAAAAAACTGAAACAGCACAAACAAACTACTGACCTCAATATCACATAAAATACACGAATATAATCTATGACATGGCTCCACGTAAATGCTTTTTCACTTTTCCTGTTTTGAATATTTTCCTCCCACGAATTTCACTGATACAATCTAGGAAGGAGCTTCGCTTTTCTTTCTCTGATCTGAGATAGAGAATGGTCTCTGATCTTTACTATCTTAGCGTCTTCATTCTCGTACATAAAATTAAAGCGTTGTAGTGCTCTCTCATCTTTGGATTTCCATCATCACGGAGATTAATTATTCATCCGAAAGTTTGTGCGCCTATTTCGGCGGTTTTACCGACATGCTTGTGTGTACGGTTAGCCTATTCTGTCTTGTCATGGCTCTTCATTGACCAACGCTAATGAAAACCTTAGACCGACAGGGGAGCACCATGGCTCTACATACTTAGTTACTAGTGTATTCACCTATGCAGTCATCAGGCATCAGTGAGCAGACTGCATAGTTTATAGGTGTCCCCTGAGCAACAGGTGACTAGAACTATTTAGAGTTTTCTTTGAGACCAGGGTTCAGTCCTCGTTTGGACATGGCTTGCACTGCATCTCTTTCATTTCCTAATGCTAACTTCCAAATCTCCTGTTTCGTATGGAAATATTTTAAAACTCCCAAGAGTTATTATAATTATAAGATTCACAGCTGATAACATAAAAACCCTTAAAAAAATCACCCCCGCCCCTGCTTTCAATTTTCTCAACACGATGCAAACTCGTTTTAATATCCTTTAAATCAAAACCTGGTGATATCAACCTCGTTAGATGCAATTTTACAAAATTTTATTTGCTCGAAGGAAATTACATTCCTGGTCTGTCGAATTACTGAAAGCAATGCACGTGTTTTCCCTGCCAGTCTAATATCATCTTTACCCGAAAAGTCTGTTTGAAATATGCCCTCCTCACTACAACTAACATTTAAAACGCAATAAACCGTTAAACTGCTCCGACATAGGCTGCTTTCCCTAGCACTCCTCATCCCACAAACTACTTTGGTTGCACTTTTTGAGAAAAAAAACAACAAAAACAAAAGAGAACCACAATTTAACATTCTCAGACTCAGAAAAGCACCAGCCGGACAATTTCAAAATCCAATTGTCTAATCGTGTTTAGAGAAGTGAGAGGAAACAAGTTATCATATGAGCGTGGATATATGTCTCTACACTTTATTGGAGACATCTTTAACTGCATAATCATAATCCAGTCGTGCTGGGGTGCAGATTCCTCTACATGCCGAGCTCCTAGTCCTAGCCTTACAGCTCCGACTTCCACGAGCTCAGAATTTGTTTTGTAGCTGTATAGATAAAGAGGGCAGATCGCCTCGTTCGATAGCTGTTGTGCACGAATTCGGCAGGTAAGGCTGGGTTTTGGAACACATACATACACACATGCACAGACACACACACACACACATGCACACATACACATACACACAGCTATTAGAAGACAAAGAAAAACACCCCTGCGACAAAATTCACAGACATACACACAAAGACACATTGTTATTGAGAGAAAAAAAACAACAACCCTCCAACAAACCATAAAGAAACAAATCCAACAATGCACGCGCACGCACGCAACTGACACAAGAACAATTTTACAGAGGAAGTGATGAATGCACGCGCAAGGTGTCCTTGGTTAACAGTCTTGGTTGTGAGATCGAGAATATACCATAAAAATAAACACACAAAAAAAACAACACAAATAAAAAAAAACACCCACCACCATATTCAAATTACTCACACACACACACACACACACACGCTGTACCAGCACAGCCACAAGGCTTTAATTGCAAGCTCGTGAGCTCTACCAGGTGCTGCTCACCTCACTCCAGGATCGGATTTCCCCAAACAAGATTAGACAGACCCTTGTAAAATAACAGCAACACACAATCGTATAAAAACTGTGCGCGCTTAAACTGCCGCTCTATAATTGGTGTACATAATAATTATAGATCGCTTTCCAGAAATATTATCCAGGAAAAGGAGGAAATTTATGGACAAATTAATGTGGACATCTACTTGAGCTGCTTGGAAAACCGAGTAAAGAAAGCTCTGAGTAACACGGTGTTTTCTTTTAATGTAGCATAGTTGATGAGACCCATGCAACGAGAAAAACGCATCGTGATTTCATTTTGCATGCTTGACAAAAGTGTAGTATTTAATACTGTTCTCTTTTTTTTTCTTTTCGGGTGGGTTTTGACGGTAGGTGTGGAGGAGAGGGGGAGGGGGTATATCAGATGATCAAACGGATCAGATGTGTGACTGCTTTTCAGAAAGTCCCGTGAAGGTCTACGATTCCACCGATCACACCAGGCAGATCGCCTTGTACCGTCGTACTATTTGAGTCGGTTCCAGTATAATGAAACCTGCCGCGCTCAGCAGTCTTGGTATTCCCGTTCTTTGCGGGGCATCCCTTAAAATCCATTTTTTCAAATGTAATAGTGCTGACGTTGGAGACTAAACCAACTAAACTACAACTACTTGGTACCCGTCCACAGAATTACCTAGTTGCTGACAATGGACGCTGATAAAACAATAGTATCAAAATAAATGACGGATTACGTTGGTCCTCCGTGACAAATGTACCATCTGAACGTTACGCTTGCACTCTCGGAGTTCTCTTAGCCCCTCCGCTAATGAGATATTTTTATTCTTTGGTTGAAGAAAGCGAAGCTCTTCCCCAGCTCTTCCCCAGTTTGACATCTCCTATGGTTGCAAGGATCCTATACGGTGATGACACTTACTGACACCGACCCATCCAGAAGGGGAAAAAGGTGGACTGATTAGGGATCAAACACGCACATTCGGGATTAGAAGCCTAGCGCTCAACTATGCAACCACATCCTGCCCTAAACTGCGTATGTTTTTATCCAATAGGGGCGTTTTGTCTTTTTTCTGTCTGTCCCGAAACTTCACTCAGGTAAGCAAGCATGAGCTATAGGCATGAACTCTAACCACTCGAGTTGATTTCAGTTGATTTAACGTCCAACATCAGTACTATATGGGCTATATTGTGGACGGGCTCACCACCCGAGGGTTCAGTATAATGTGACCGGCTGAGATAGGAGTCATGGTATCCCCGCCCTGTCTCGTGTGTGGCAGCACATAAAAATAGTCAGACGTCAGTCTTGGGACACGTCCACAATATAGACTATATAGTGCTGATGTTGGACGTTAAACCAACCCAACCAACCATCCAGAAAGTCTAAAGGACATGGGCTCACCACCCGACTAGGGAGCACAGTAAGGACAGTTTGATAGCTTTGGAAGCCTTACCGTCAGCTTACCTATCTGTCTCCATAAATATTCTGTCCTATCCCACCTGCCCTTTTCTTTGACTTCGTTTTATTTCGTGCCAGTCTAATGTTTTGACCTAACCATTAAAAGCCCTTTTGATTTCACCTAAAGGTCAAATGGTATATTGGTTAGACGGAAAAGGGCTATAGATCGATAGAGATAATCAGATAGATAACCAGAAAGGTAGAGTGATGAAGGGAGAGAGACGTAACGAGTAGAGGGACAGGGGAGGGAGTGGGGGTTAGAGAGACACAGTTTTTGATTGAGTGAAAAAATTAGTTTATTTCAAAAAGGATTACAAACTTATTTTCAAGACAGATTAAATCGTCAGACGCAAGAGAGACCGCCCGAAAATGAATTTATTTCCGAGAAAGGTTGAACTTTTCGACGCTAGAACAGAGAGAAAGGGGGGAGTTAAAAATGAAGTTATTTCCAAGTTAGGCTAAATTTAGTATCGGGGAAATTCAATAAGTGCGGGCCGCTGCTTGGTTTGGATTGAGAGCTAAAGTTCGCGTTATTAACTTAAAGTGCCATAAGGCTCGGGGCGAGGCGCGCGGGTTGTTCCCCGTGATTGAGTTAGGTTTTCAGCTGGTTGCTCAGGGATCTCGGGACCCAACCATCGGGACCAGATTGTGGTATTGTTCAGTCGGCTGCTTTACGTCCAACGTCAACACTATGTAGGCTCTTGCGGGGAGATCTGGACTCCCTGTCTTATCCAGTCACAACTCACATTATAGTTTACACTGACAGCAACCCAACCAATAGGGGACGAAACCGGGCAAATAAATTTCGGATCGATCGCGGGTTTCGAACTGTTGGTAAACTAACGCTCTACCACACGTGGGATCCGGTTATTTGGACGAGATTAGAGGCCGTCATTGCTAAATCGAAGACTAACAGTAAGGAGATTTTGTATACTCACGTAGAATTATCGGGGCCAATATCAATGTTTTTTGTGTGGTTTTTTAACGAGTTCAAGCACTCTTCTATGTGAGGCATGATCACGTGTTTCGTTAACGATCTGTACACCACAAAGCCTGTAATAATCAAAGGGCAGAATGTTGAGCAACAAACCAAATCTACACAGGGAAAAGTACTAATGAAAGAAAGCAAACAAAGCTAAACAACAGTCATCGGCCTGAAGCGAAAACGACCTCATTATCGTGACTTTAATTTCACCACTACCAGAAGTCGACCGCTTTCTCTAACTTCATTATTCTCAACACCACCTTGCCCTTAATTTGGAATTGCGTGACTTACTCAACTGCCTCGAGCCGCTATGCTTCCATTCTATGTTCACTGTATAAACAGTCGTGCTCTGGTATACTCTCTGCTTGTTTCCACGATCTCTCTCTCTCCCTCTCTTTCCTTCTCTCTCTCTCTCTCTTCTCTTTCTCTTTTTTGTCCCCTCTCTCTTTCTTTCTCACTCTCTCGCTTTCTCTCAAGCCCCCCCCCTCTCTCTTTCTCTCTCTCTCTCTGTTGTTATTTCCATTTCTCTCTCTTCATATTTCACTTTATTGTCTCCCTCTATCTCTTCTTCTCTCCTATTCTGTCTCCTTTTGCCACCCTCTTCTCTCTCTGCCTCTCTTTTTGGTCTGTCTATGGCTTTCTCTCTCTCTCTCTCTCTCTCTCTCTCTCTCTCTCTGTATCTCTGTATCTCTCTCACGCGCGCTATCTCACTCTCTCAATCTATCCCTTTCTTTTCTTCCTCTCTTTCTCTCTTTCTGTCTCTTTCCCCCCTCCCTCTCCACCACTCAGTGTGCAATGAGGGCCCCCAGCCGCAGACCTGGCCTCCATAATTCATGAGGGCAGAACGCTCTGCGGCCGGTCAGGCCTAATCGATGCACACTGACCATCAGTGACCACTTTGGCGAGTATCTCCCCCGGCCTGGGGTTAACCGGCAAACACTGCCAGTCTCGGCAGACCCACAGCAAATACATGGACTGTACTACTGTAGAGAAGCGACATAACCGGCAGGCCGCTCTGCCAACACAATCTAGTAGTAGTAACAGTTCGTTAATACACGCCTTGCGATTAACCCAAACATAACGAAACGACGTAATCACGCCCCTTGGGCACGGGGAGTTCTGATCGTTCATTGGCTATGTACGCCAAGGATAGAGCTATGATTGGAAGTCCTTAATGCAAATTACCTTACTTGTCGTCTTACCCGTCTTCGTTTGACTATGGGTTCTGTTCTCGCTAAGGCTCTGGTCTCTGTAGACTAATAATAATGATACCCCAGAGAGCGGGCATAAACGGCAGGCTGGTCTGCCAATACAATGGAGTAACAGTTCATTAAGACCACAATGCTAATCTTCGGTCGGAGAAAAGGAGGCTCTCCTTACAATAGGTGAACGTTTCATATGTCTCAAGTTAGGTTTTATTCGGCGACGGAACTCATAACTTTGTCCTATATTGTAACCCTTTGTGGTCAACTGTAACCCTTGCAATCCACAAAACGATACCGGATCTCATATCATATTACAAAAGGCTGTATCTGACTTAGATCATGGAAAATGTTGGGTAATTTTTTACTCTTTTATAAGAGACGATCGTTTATCCGATCTTTTAGTATTAAATTTCAATAATAAGCAAAGTGTTGGATAATTATGAAAAGACGTCATTGGGAAATTGTCGCTCATATGGTCTTGGTTTTCGCTACTTGCCCCGAAAGCGCAAGGCCTAGAGTATAGTGCCTTTTGGACGGAGAACCATGAGGCTCTCTCCTGAGATTAAAATATAATATGTGGTAGAGACTGCTGGCGTCATGTGATAAGCTGGTAATAAATAAGCTCTTGGCGTTTCTTACTGTGGTTTAACATGCAGCAATCATCCATTGGTGTGCTCACTCTGCTGGTTTTGGTGAAAGAAAGAAATAGAGAGAGAGAGAAAGAAAAAGAGATTGATTGAGAGAGAGAGAGAGAGAGAGAGAGAGAGAGAGAGAAAGAGAGAGAGAAAGAGAAGTGGTAGTATTGGACTAATTAGTGATATAAATCGAGTTACATTGATATAGGTACGTAAATAAATAAGTAGGTAGGAATCAAAAGTATACCTAGATTTTTTTTTATTGTTGTGTGGAGGAACCCCATTAGCTTAATTACTAGTACACTGGACGTTAGGTAGTAGGTTTGGAGTTCGAATCTATTCCACTTCCCTGATCCCCGGTGTCTGCTGTTTGGAAAACCTAGTTGCCCGAAAACCAACGAGTCATGCTTTCCCCGCCTTGTCTCGCGTGTGGCAGCACATACAATTGTCAGACGTCCACAATATAGCCTATATAGTGCTGATGTTGGACGTTAAAACCAACTCAACTCAACTCGATGAATGAATGGCTTATTAAGACACTGACGCTGCATGCAGTTAGGCCACTCGTGCCTGGTCTGTTCCTTTAACTCTAGGTGCTTTCTCTTTTCTTTTTCATGTTATTTTTTTCCGTGAACTCGCTGGTGTCCTAACCTGTCATAGAGCCCCGTCTATTTGGTTTATCCTCTTTCATAATTGTATTAACCTAACAGATTACTTGGCCTGTCTATTGTTTTGTTTTCTTTAGGTCCAAACCTATGAGATTGTCTGTTAGTTGTTCCTCTTGTATGTCCTAATCTATACGATTGTCTGCTGATTGTTTTTCTATTGTGTTCTTTTTGAATTTTTATCTCCACCACACGCACCAAGAGGCACGCCTGTTCGTTTGTCTGTCATGGAAGCAAAACATCTCCTTTTAGGACTCTGTGTCTTTATCACCCCAATGTTTATTTGATCAGTGCGACTGACAGTATCACATCGAGCTCTAATCCTGCTCAACGTACGCGTACTGCTAATCGCATTGTGAATGCGTCACCTGTGTGGATTAGGATTGGCCGGCGGCTGTTCAAAGTATGGTCAATATTTAGCCTTTTCTGAGCAACACTGTCAGCAGCGCAGCGCGGACAATCAATCAGACAGGGCTGGTAATTAGTAGCCCGGTCAGCCGGTAGGCTCAGCAGCCAAGCAGCCAGTGACTTCCACTAAGTTCTAGAGCAGTGACTTCCACTAAGTTCTGGAGATCAAAACCACGTTAATGCCTACAAATCCTCGACTCTTGCCTGCCACTGTCTCAGTGTCTGTCTATGTCTGTACGTCTCTTTGCGTCTATCTCTGTGTCTGTGTGTGTGTCTCTCTCTCTCTCTCTTTATCGTTCTGTCTGTCTGCCTGTCTATCTATCCATATCATTGTCTATCACTGTCTGTCTGTCTCTCTTTCACATGTTCTCTATCCCTCTCTCGATGTTGTCTCTTCTCTATTTCTCTGTCCTTGGGTTCTTATCGCACAAACCTATCATTTGTACTAAATTCTACGGTTTATTGCCAGTTCTTAGTCGTCTGTTAAGTCACTGTACTGGGCTACCATGATTATGACATCATAGAATGGCGTCACATTAGATGAGCTAGCATTTCGCGCTAGAGAGAGGGAGAGAGAGAGAGAGAGAGAGAGAGAGAGAGAGAGAGAGAGAATGATTGTGATCGATAGATTGGTAGATAGATGAATAGACAGATAAACATCGAGCGAGAGATAGATAGGGTGAGACAGCGGCTGTGATCATCAAAGCTAAATAACCGTAGAATTTATCAAGGCGTGGCTGTTGAAGCAAATCTGCTATGATGGGGAGGGGTGGGTGTTAATACGTAAGTAAAGTAGACACTCGGCGTGGGGGGGTTAATACGTGAGTAAAGTAGAGAACTGACGCTATCATGAGGCTTATACAAGCTACAGTCGAAAACAGAAAACGGTGCAGTCACGTAACGCGGATCGATTCTCACCGACATGATGCGGACGCCATCCTAGTCGTCAGGACTACAGGATACTCACGGCGGGAACTCGGAACTGGAACTCGGGGCGGGAACTCGGGGACTGGAACTCGGAACGGGAACTCGGCTCGAGAACTCGGGGCGGGAACTCGGGTCGAGAACTCGGGGCGAGAACTCGGAACTGGAACTCGGGGCGGGAACTCGGGGACTGGAACTCGGAACGGGAACTCGGCTCGAGAACTCGGGGCGGGAACTCGGGGCGAGAACTCGGGGCGAGAACTCGGAACTGGAACTCGGGGCGGGAACTCAGGGACTGGAACTCGGAGCGGGAACTAAAGGACCTGAACTGGGAGCGGGAACTAAAGGACCTGAACTGGGAGCGGGAACTAAAGGACCTGAACTGGGAGCGGGAACTCGAGGCGGGAACTCGGAACTGGAACTCGGGGCGGGAACTAAGGGACCTGAACTCGGAGCGGGAACTCGAGGCGGGAATTTAGGGACCTGAACCCGGTGCCGGAACTTAGGGACTGAAACTCGGGGCGGGAACTTGTTTGCTTGAGGTTGCACCTATATAAATTATTATATAATATTATAAAAAACAACAACACACAAAATGACATAGGGAATTTGAACGCCTGCTTCGCTCTAGGTATTATTCCTATTGCATGAACAGGGCCAGGGCTTGCAGCTTTCCTCACTTTTTTAAGTCATGAAACCGCTCAGAAATTGTTATAGACGTCGGGTCTAACGTAACGAGAGAGCTTAACTTTCCATTACTCTTTAAAAATACAACAACAAAAAGAAACTAAAAAAAACACAACAGCAACAACAACAACAACAACAACAACAACAACAACAACAACAACAACAACACCAACAACAACAACAACAACAGCATATATCGACGACATCCTAGCGAACACACTCACATGTAAGTTCCTTTTGCAATAACTAATAAATTCCGGGAAACTCCAAATGCATTGTGTATGATGTTATACTCATTCCTCAAAGGTATGAAAATAACTCACCTATAAAATAATGTTGCCTACGATACATGGACATGTTGAAGAGATTGAGGCCCCGCACTTCAGAGCTGGTCATAACTTCGAAATCGGATCCAGAACGTAGTGACCTACTTTGGTAGGAAACGTGACATCCATATTCAGCCTCACGCGTGTCTTCTTGAATCTCAATTGTCCATTCTTGCCAGGTCAACAGCACAATGGCCAATTTTGTTCGGTTTGACAATATAGAAATGGGCTAAAAGGAGGAAAGACAAAGAAGAGGGAGAAAAAGAATATAGAAATGGGCAAAAAGGAGGAAAGACAAAGAAGATGAAGAAAAAGAATATAGAAATGGGCTAAAAGGAGGACAGACAAAGAACAGGGAGAAAAAGAATATAGAAATGGGCTAAAAGGAGGAAAGACAAAGAACAGGGAGAAAAAGAATATAGAAATGGGCTAAAAGGAGGAAAGACAAAGAACAGGGAGAAAAAGAATATAGAAATGGGCTAAAAGGAGGAAAGACAAAGAAGATGGAGAAAAAGAATATAGAAATGGGCTAAAAGGAGGAAAGACAAAGAAGATGGAGAAAAAGAATATACAAATGGGCAAAGGGGAGGAAAGACAAAGAAGATGGAGAAAAAGGAGTGTGTGTTGTGGTGATGACTATATGGAATAGGAAATGGAAGAAGGAGGTGAAATGAGCTATTAAGAAAAACGGAAGAATAAAATACCACGCGCCCTTTACTGTCTTATAGTGCAAGGTAGAGGAGTTATACAATTTTGTTGGCGAATTACGAACTTGAATCCAATACAATCCCGTGTTCTATTTGGATAAGTCCTGCTACAACAGGTGGTGTTGTGGTTCAACGGTAGAGCGCGTGATGGCTATTCACAAGGCACCGGTTCGATCTCGCCCTGGCCGCCTTGTTTTACCTACTGGTTGTGACCGACTAGACAGTAGTCTTGGTATACCCACTCCCTCTCTGTGCAACATCATGCACATTTTGGTCCATTTGAAATGACGGATAATTTTTTACTCATAATACCATTCTTGTCTTTGTCTTAACTGGCGAAGGATCGACCTCTGGATCCCTCAGTACATTATTCTGCCATCCACGTCATCAAATGCACATCAGGTGTGCGGGGTGGCGGTAAAAGGTTAATATAAGATGGACTGACTGAGACAGAAGTCCTGGAATCCTGAAAATGTACTCTCTCTGTGTAATTGTATATGGATACTTTTAAGAAGTATTGGGACCCGCAGACATACAGGAACCTACTTTTGAACCTAGGAGACGTTAAACTAGAAGAAAACTCCTACCTCCTAAGAACGGCACAAGAGGCCTACCAGATAGACTCTACTGTCTGCAGTAAGAAGGTTCTCTCCGCAGATTTCCCCAGATACCCTCAGCCCAGGGATGCGTGATCTATACCGCAAGCTGCAGTCAGGGTTTAACTCAATTAAATAAGTGCGACAAAACTGACACAGCCACCAAGCCGTGGAATTGGATGACGAAAATGAGGAGAGGGGAGGGAGGGTGGGAGGGAGGGGGAGGCGCTGCACAGCACGCACATGGAAATTTCCCCAGAGTGAATACATGCCGAAATCTATGCCTGTCACCGTAGCTTTGAAGACGTTCTGACATTCCTCGTGCCGCCGCATGGTTTGATAATTACCTGCCCGGCTTGCCGCGCAGTCCAGACGTGACTGGTTGAGAATATGAGAATATTAATATTATTCAGGTCGACTCGTCTCTGTAGAGTTGGTCACTCTGAAGACTGGTGAAGAGGGGTGCAGATCTTGGTGGCAAGGTGGTTCCCGCTTGACGACACCAGGCTCACCACCTCAGTTCTGTTTCAAAGGTTCAAGGTCACAAAGTTCTGTTTCATAGGTTCAAGGTCACAAAGTTCTGTTTCAAAGGTTCAAGGTCACTTTGTAAATCTCTAAGGCTGCCCCGCCCACTTCTCTCCAGCAGTTATGTCTATGTCCGCAGTGTTTCTTCACAGTTTTTCATGCTTTTCCTGGCTGCCCATGCTGGCCCGGGCACGGTCAGAAGCATTAGTTTATCGAAATCAGATACACCTTACACTCGTCATAATTATTTCATGAAAAATTGGCTATAGGTTTAACTGACAGAATAATTTGCATATCGATCGAGTGGGCCATTGAAAGTTCAGGCTTGATTCTTGCTGCACTCTGCCGGCGCGTCTTCAGCATTCATTTACACTTCTTTTTGTAATGTGTCAATGTTACAACTTGTTGCTTTTAGTCAAATTATTTTAACGACTCTTCCACCCTAAAAAAAAAAAATAATACTAATATAAATCAAAACAGCCCCCACCCCGCATATTGCCACGGGCAATGGAAAATAAAAAGAAACAAGCTTTATTCACATTTAACAGCGGGAATTTAGAAGCAAAGCAACTTTTGTCGATTTTATTGTCATACACAGATTTGGCAAACCCAGTCTTCCAAAGTTTTCTTTGTTTGCAGTGATGTTCACCTCAATGTATTTTTTTCTTCTTTATTTTGAATTTGTGTCATTCGTCATTCCTCAATAAATAGGATTATTTATTGTTGTATGAAAATTGTCGTTTTGACAGAGGTAAAGCAGTGCGCTTTTATTCTCGCCCATCGCTAAACCAGACTGAGCTCTCTTGTTAGATTTTTCGATTTACACTTTTGCACAAACAGCTCGATATTACCGTAACTAATACTTGATTAGATAATACCGTTGTAGATTCTTTGCCTACAATGAGATATATCCTTATTCTGCCATATAAAGCTATTTCACAAACTAGACTACATAGTACTGCGACAGATTTACATGTAGCTAAGTGAGCTCTGAAAGAATCATTAACAAAGAAACAACAAAGCAAGCAGCAGTGTTGCCTGCAAGAGTGTAAGCCCATCACAAGTCCTCAGTTCTCTCTGTGTGATCCCCCTCACAGGGACCATGTATTATTCATCCCACTGATCCGCCCTGTCTAGCGAGTAAGCTGCTTGCAATGATAGACTACGGAGTCTCTGAGGGACAGAAAAAAAAACCTTACTAGTCAGTAGTAATTTTTTCTGCCTTTGCCCGTCTCTCTTCTCATCCCCCCCCCCTTATTCTCTATTCCTTTCCTTTTCTCTTCTCCGCTCTCTACCTCTCTCTCTCCCTTTCTCTCTATCATCCCCGCGGCTGTAACAGTAACCAAAGAGTGTCACATAAGAGTACTGTTTTACGTTGCACAGTAGCATGACCTCAGAGCTCAGACCGTAGATAACTCTTCTTATGCTTGACATTTTGGGTCAAAGCGACCCGTGACCATCGGATTTATAGTAACGGTACAGTACTGGTAAATGTATGTACGGTAGTAGGTTCATCGGCCTGATTATCTAACAGTGTGCTTCTAGAAAGTTAGCATCTGTTTATTCCTTTTCTCTCTGTGTCTCCATCACAGATTACATAATTTTGGTTTATATCTCTCTCAATCTCTGTGACACCCTTTCTCCACGGTACAGCAGAGGCCCTAGCGCACCAAGCGTTCGGCATCTCCATACCAGTCGGTATCATATGCTGGTGCCCACACAAAGATGACCGACGATGGATCCATCATACACATATACTATTGCTCTGTCTTTTTCTCTTTCTCTCTCTCTCTCTCTCTCCCCCCCTTTATCTATCTCTCTCTTCTGGCTAGTACCTTCAAAACCTTTATATTTTCAAAATGTTCTCATGTTAATTCAGTGCTGCTAAACCCAGTAGAACTAGGATTGAATTGTTAGACTTTATTTTTACATTGTATTGTACAACATACTGATTGGTGACATTGTTCGTATAATTAGTAAATAAACATCATAGTCCAAACTGACTTTTATTCAATAGTCAACGTTATGTGTACAGCATTAATATATAACCTCTTACTGTTTATTACCACTTAGCTACAGACCCAAAGTAATCAAACTTAAAAAAATCACCATGTTTCATAAATATTTAGTAAATTGTGTACATGCTCTACATGTATGTAATTGGGCTATCGTTTTACTTTCTCAAATTTAACTACAGGTTTGCTCACATAATTTTGTTAAACTGTATGTACAAGCCATCAGCACACCGTGTCTGGTCCAGGACACATATAGATCGAGGCTAGATGGGGCGCGGAAGTCATGCGGTAGAACATCAGCTTCAGACGCAAGAAGTCCGTGGTTCGAGCCCTGGCGGTTTCGCCCGCTACTGGTTGGGTCGTTTTCAGTTTCATGTGACCGGCTGAGTAGGGGTCAAGGTATCCCGTTCTGCCTCGAGTGTGGCAGCACATAATACTGGTAGATGTCAGTCTTTTGGGCCCGTACACAATATATCCTATATATAGTGCTGACGTTGGACGTTAAACCAACTCCACTCAACTCGAGGTTAGATATGGCGCTGATTTGGCTTCTTAAACCGAAAAGATATTAATTTTGTGCGTTGGGAAAACTAATATCGTGTAGCAGGTAAAGAGCGATATATAATTGCTCGATTAACCATAGAAGCCCATACCGAACGAAAAAACCTTTCTACGCTTATGACGTAGTATGGTGCATGTAAAAAAGATGTAGTCATGTGTTTAGTTAGAGCGAGGTAGCTTAGTCGACAAAGGGAAGCGACTTTTAATCAGAGGTAATTGGTTCGATTCACAGATAGGTCTGCCCTATCCCCGTATCTGGTTGGGTCGGTGTCAGTTATATCACATGCTTTGTGATCCACACGATGATGACAGATGACATAATAACGCCCCTTCAGCAAAGACTGTTCTTACCACCCACTTGCTTCCGTTAGTCTTGAAGAGAGTCAGCACTCCTTTACCTCTTGTCTTACGTTTTGGCTATGAGCCACGTCACCACAAAGCCTCTAATGCAACAGGTTGAGACAGAAATTCTAACATGCCTTCTCTAGTTCTCTGTGAGAGAGAGAGAGAGAGACAAAAAAAGAACAATCGTCAGACTTCTTTAGAACCGCCGTTGTATAAAATCCTAATTGGAAATGTATGAGATTTAAAATAAAAAAAAACTGAGGTAGAGGTGCAGAGAAAAACTAGGCTATCATAGAAGGGGCCGTGCAAATTAATTATATTGTCACACTTTTTGGGACCTTTAACCCCCTCCCCCATCTCTTAACACCATTCTTACAATAGCCAGGGTCTCCCCCCCCTTTTTTTCCTTCTAAGTTTATTCCCAAGTATCCCCCATCTCTTAACACCATTCTTACAATGTCCAGTGCCCCCCCCCCCTTTTTTTTTTCCTTTTAAGTTTATTCCCAAGTATCCCCCATCTCTTAACACTATTCTTACAATGTCCAGTGACCCCCCCCCCT
>RQTK01000879.1:104823-118840 GCA_003991915.1 Elysia chlorotica
CCCCCCCCCCTCAATGTTTAACGGTTTCAGATTATAATTTGAACGGACTGTAATATAATATATGAGTATATTTGAGCCATGTATACGCATTAGTGAAACGGATCGTGATAAGGTTAACCCTGTTATTGGTCTCACAGCTGGGACTGCGTAGAATGTGTCTGCCACCTGGAGCTGTTTACACGATAGTGCATTAGGTCGGGGCGTTTCACGGGGGGTGCTTCACCAGGTTAGCCAGGCAGGTGTGAGGTAAAGGATGCATGTACCTAATCAACATGTTGGTAGGAAGGAGGGAGGGAGGGAAAGATATATAGCTAGGAAGAGGGAGGGGGAGGGATGGGCGAAATGACTGAGTTCCAGTCCGAGACCAACAAATAGACAGTAGACTCTTGGCAGTCATTTATAGAGGCATGTAGAGGTTGTAATGAGAGAAAGAGAGAGAGAGAGAGAGAGAGAGAGAGAGAGAGAGAGAGAAAAAAACAGACACCGACAAAGACGGAGGAAGAGAACAACAACGATTACTACAAAAACGTCAAAAAACAAATAAACAATCAAAAACAAAACAAAACAAAACAACAAAACAACAGCAAACACAAAAAAGAAAATGGTTATGTGGAAAAACGTGTTTAAAATATTTCACCGTTTTGCTACAATCTATATCAGGCATACAATTTACTCTTAATAGGGTGTTTTCCATGCGTTGGCAATCCTATCTTCTAACTTAAACATATGATAGATGTAATAAACTTGTCTTTCCGTATTTCTGTTCTCTTTTCCTATCTTCTCTCTCTCTCCCTCCTTATATTTCTCTCTCTTTCTCTCTCTCTCTCTCCATCTCTCTCTCTCTCTCTCATCTCTCTCTCTCTCTCTCTCTCTCTCCATCTCTCTCTCTCCTCTCTCTCTCTTTCTCCCTTTTCCCTTGTACCGAGCTGGCTGTACGATGCAGCACTTTATGCCATAAACCCCATTCCTTTCGAGCTATTATCTTCGCCATTTTGCCGTTAGATCCTTTGTTGTGGTGCCAGACTATGTTGCATGGTTCCGGAGCCAAAATATCCATACGGAATAAATTATGCTTTTACTTTTTTTGTGTGAAGGATTCATTGTTAACTTCGCACAATGTTGTCTCGATCAATGATTGTACAATTAGTGCGTCTATGGGAAAGTGCAGGGACAAGAATAAACACAACAGGTGCAGGTATTTAGTTCTGAAAGAATTCACTCACGATAATACGATGTTCATGGAAATAAGCAGACTCAACTCGAAGCATGTGATTTATATTTTTTTTCTAAGTCTATAGCTTAGACAAACTGTACTACCCTTTTGTCTGTTCGGTATGAGAATTGTCAAACCCACTCCTCTCTCCTCTTTCAAAAAACAAACAAATATAGAACAACAACAACAATATCACCTACAACAACAACAACAACAACAACAGCAACAGCCGCAGTAACAACAAACAACAGCAACACAGAAATCAGAACAAAAAAAACGACGAAATTTGACCACAACCAATGTGATGTAAGTGTAAAAATTAACTTCAATTTGTAAGTACCACTAAAAACTTGAAAACTGCCGTCTCAAATTAAACAGCTAGTATGGCCTCAATATGAGTGTGGAAAAGAGACGGCCTTTAAGGATTATTAACCAAGATAGTATGTGCAAAAGTGTATAGAAATACTATGAAGCGATCCATGGAACGTAATTATTATTTGTTAAAAATGTTTTCATTTCACCGAGCTCAAAATATTCCGTGAACCTGGTCTAGACCGAGATGTAGATGTAGATTAAAACTGTTGTGGGGTACTTACTTCCTGATCCAACATCCGGGCTCCGCGATCGTCCCGTCAGACTGCGCAACACGCAAGCGACGATCTATCAGCCAATCAGTCGGCAGACACGACAAGTCGCCATCTTGGTTTTCTCTCGACTTCGCTTGTGCAACGCTTTGAGGCCTACACAGGGTAACGGAGGACGCAATCAAGCTCTTTAATGATATAGATTTTTACTAAGATAGATGTAGAAGATTGGAGGGTCGATCCTTAATTTCTAAGAAAAAAAATCGAGGCTTCACTTCTAGTTCTAGGGGCTGTTGGTTGGTTGGTTGAGTTGGTTTAACGTCCAAAAGCAGCACTATATAGGCTATATTGTGGACGGGCCCCAAGACGGACGTCTGACACTTTTATGTGCTGCCACACACGAGACAGGGCGGGGATACCATGACTCCTGTCTCAGCCGGTCACATTATACTGACACCGATCCAACCAGTAGGGAACGCAACAGCCAGGATTCGAACTCGGGACCTTTTGCGTCGAAAGCCGAGTGCAACGCTTTGAGACCTACACAGGGTAACGGAGGACGCAATCAAGCTCTTTAATGATATAGATTTTTACTAAGATAGATGTAGAAGATTGGAGGGTCGATCCTTAATTTCTAAGAAAAATCGAGGATTCGAACTTGGACCTTTTGAGTCGGAAGCCGATGTTCTAACCCAGGACCACCGCGCCCCCCTCTAGGGGTCGTATAGTATTCTTCTTGAAAACCGAGAACTCGTTACAATAAGGTTGGAGCTTGGCTATCTCTGACCAGCAATCGTTTTGCAGCAATGATAATTATGCATTTATACTTGTAGCTAAGACTGTTATACATCCCTTTCCTGTGGTCTTCGTTTTTACCGTGAGCCCCAATAGCGTGAGATCTCTAATGCCAACCACCGTCTTCCCTCACAGAATACTCTGTGATGGCTAAGATCACCAGTTCCTATGGTTGAGCAGCAGATCATAACCTTTGATGGACTGAGATGTAAATGATTAGGTCTTTGATGTGTTCACCCAACTATCAATCTCAAGATATCAAGTTGTGATGTTGGTGGAAATTAGAGACAAGGAAAACGAACTAGAGCTGATAAAGATGAGAGAGGAGGTTGACAATGTGAATAAGAGCGAGAGATAGATTTACCGACCTTTCTAAGAGTAAGAGCTCTCTCTACGCCTCTCTCACGATTCATCATTAGATCATTCCACTCTTTAATTAAACCCACACAATACACCCAGAGCAATACGCTGGGCTTGAGGGTGTACATGCACTTATTAAAACTGAAAGTGCAGCATGTGCAGTGTTGTGATCTGCACGCAGGCTGTTGAGAGATGCACCATGCACAGTGTTGGCCCGGGAGTCTATTGTGCGGCATAGATGTATATAACTATTATAACTGTTATATGTCTATGTTGTGCGGCCATATCTCTCGACGATCTCTCTAGGCGGGGCGGGGCCTTCACACTACGCACGCTACTCACGCTAGTCACGCTAGTCGTGAGAGGTTCAAGTAGGAAGAAGACACTACTATACGGATATTGATGTATGAAGTAAATTCCTGAAAAACACATTTTTAATGCATGTGTGTGAGATGCAGAGAGAGAGAGAGAGAGAGAGAGAGAGAGAGAGAGAGAAAGAGAGAGAGAGATAAGAAGAGAGAAAGAAAGAGAGTTTTATTTGTCCCTCATTGGGAAAATCGATTTGGACATGTTAAAAGTATTTTACACACAGTAATAATAATAAAAATAAACATTTTACATTACATAATATGAGTGATGGCTCACATACATATACACACACACACGCACACAGTTACAAGCTCGCATTAACACATTCGTTTCATGTTGAGCTCCTAGAGTAGTGGGGGAGGCGGGTGTAAAACTAATGAGAGACGTGTCTTAGAAGCGATGCCAGCTGGAGTTTGAACAGTCTCCCCCTTATCTACTAGTTTACTACACAAAATAATTCCTGCATTCTCTGTCGACGATTTTACTGTTTTGTCATTCCTTCGCATTACGCATGGGAACAATAGACAGTCTTATTTTATCTTTTCATCTCTTCCTTTTATTATCATTTTAATACCCCTCCTGCCCATTCTCTCCATATTCTCCCTCCGTTTCTCTCTCTCTCTCTCTTCCCATTTCTCTCTCTCTCTCTCTTTCTCTCTCTCTCTCTCTCTCTCTCTTTATTTCTCCTCCTCCAATAATGATAACTTTTATATCTTACCACTTCTCCGTTTGGTTTCTTTCACCTTGACTTTCTTTCCTCATTTCTCTTTATTTGTACATCTCGTCTCCCTCCCTCTCTCAATTTCTCCCTTGCTATTCTATCAACATACCCCCCCCACACACACACACACACACCCCGAAAGTCTTTCTTTACATCACCCTACTGTATCTGCCGCATTAGTGACTGCCAAACCCGCTATCTCGGCCAGATAAACAAATCTTGCGTTAAAACACACATAGTGACAACCAGGACGGTGGGTCAGGGAATCTGCGCCGTCGTATTAGTATAGCTTTTTTTTCTAGAACACTACAACCAATGGATGTCACTTGTTTACCCGCAGTCACATCACAAACTCTTTCCCAGCGGACACGATCACGCCGTACACTATGGATCTGTCGGTCGCAAAGCCTGCGTTGGCATAACGGGTATCCCCGGTCCCAGAGGGGTCTGCTCAGCGTATTGGTATCCGGCCGCCGGATCTGGTCGCACAGGGCTATTAGGCTGCTCCAAAACCGGGGTGGGTAGGGGGATAGGGTAGGGGGACACGAAAAACTTAGTGGGTGATTTTTGTTTCGCTGTTGTTGTTTTGGGGTGTTTTTTGTTGGGTTTTTTTGGGGGGGGGGCGGAGGAACATTTAAAATACAAAATATTTTGATTTATTATTTTTTTCGGAAGGTTGGGGGGAGGTTTGGGCAAAAAGAACCCGAAAAGGTAAGTAGAGTTTTTGAGTATGTAAGACCTCGATGGATCGCCGGTAGCTGTCATCTGTCCGGAAAAATAGAAGGCAGTAGTTTGCGGGTAGTGCCGTTCAGCATCCCTCTTCAGTTAAGTCCATGTCATGCCAGCACAACCATTTGAAATAAAAAAAAAATATTTTGATTTATTATTTTATTGTGGGGAAGGGGTTGGACTGAAATAACCCGAAAAGGAAAGTAGAGTTATTGAGGATGTAAGACCTCGATGGATCAGCGGTAGCTGTCATCAGTCCGGAAAAATAGAAGGCAGTACTTTGCGGATAGTGTCGTTCAGACAGTGTTTCCAGTGAGTGACAAGGACAATCAACTTCGTCACTGATGTAGTCTCGTTTGGGACGCGAGCGAGCGTGGGTCTCAGTTAATGTATTGGTAATTATGTGGGTATTATTAATTTGTTGATGAAATTGTTGCCATTATCCTAACCTTTCATAATTATGATTGTCCTAACGAGACTTTAAGGACTTGAGGACAGTTCTCAGACGAAGAAAACGGCAAATTCAAGCGATGCGGTGTTAAGTACCATTGCACTGAAAAACACGAATTGAGCTCCAGCTAGGTGACTACATATTTACCATATTCTAACTGATATTGCTTCCCTCTACCTGTGTGTGTGTGTGTGAGTGTGTGTGTGTGTGTGTGTGTGTGGAAAGGGACGCAGTAGCCCTGAGGGAGAACATCGGCTTTCGGCGCAAGAGGTCTGACGACTTCGACCCTTACTGGTTAGGTCGCTGTCAGTTTTAAGTGATCGTCTGAGACAGAGGCACGATATCCTCGTACTGCCTCTTTGTGGTAGCACGTAAACTTGTCAGACTTTAGTCTTGTGGTCCGTTCATGATATAACCTCAAGAGTGCTGACATTTGACGCTAAGCAACAACACTGTTTACGACTATCTGTGTGTTCCCATCTCAGATTTCTAAAAAAGACATGCGTATTTATATCAGGGTAACTACATGACTAACGTTTCCTTTTTGCTAAATCCTTCTCTCCCCATGCGCGTCCCATAACAATTCCTATTTTTCCTTTCTCTTTTTGAGCACCCATATAGGTTTTTTTTTTTTTAGCAAGGCACACGAATCGATCTCCAGGTGACTTCCTCACTAATAAAACAAATTCTAATCGCTATTGTTTCTTTGTGTCCCCCCATATAGGATTCCTCAGAAAGAGCAAGGGGGTATCTCCCTCAGATAATGCATTGCTAGCATAATACATATTCTAATTGCTGTTGCTCCTCTTTCCCCGTCACTACCATGGCCTTATGCCTCTGGGTCCCTGGAGGAACATAGGGTCAAAGCAACGCCTCTCCATCTGACTCGGTTCTGGGCATGCCTCTTCAGTTCAGTCCATGTCATGCCAGCACTCCTAATCTCTGCCTCCATACTTCTTCGCCATGTCTGTTTAGGTCGTCCAACTTTCCGCTTGCCCTGTGTGTTCCATTCCAGACTCTGCCTTTTGGATGTCGATTGGTGTTTGTTCTGTGCGTCTCCACAGCTCCTCGTTGGATATGGTCTGGGGCCATCTGACTTTAAGTATGTATTTAAGGCATCCGTTCGTCACTACCATAACACATTCTAACTGTTGCTCTCTCCCTCCCCGTCACTACCATAACACATTCTAATTGTTGCTCTCCCTCCCCTTGCGTCCCCAGCCCAGGACTGCCTGGCCTACATGCAGACGGGCAGCGAGCTGATCAAGGTCCGCAGCAACAGCCGGCAGTACCACCGCTTCTTCTCCCTCAGCAACGATGTGACCGAGATCCGGTGGCAGCCCACGTCCAAGAAGCCGCACAAGGCCAGGAGTGAGTAGCTAAGTTATATAATAATATCAATGTCTGTCTTAGCTGTTTCTTGCAGTAAGTGTACCTGCGTCTGCGTATGTCTTTGTGTCTGCCTCGAAATCTATAATCAACGTTCGTCTCAGTGCCCGTCTGTATGTCTATCTCAGAGGTTTTCGTCTCAGTGTCTGTCGCAGTGCCTGTTTCAAAACACTCATAGTGTCTGTCTAAATATATGTCTTAGTATATGTTTCAGTGTCTGTCACAGTGTCTGCCTCAATTCATGTCTCAGTGACCGTCTCAATACATGTCTTAAAATCTGTTTCAGTGTCTGTCTTGAAACATTTTCAGTGTTTGTCTCAGTGCCTGTCTTAATACTGTCTTTATGTCTGTATCAGTGTCTGTCTCAGTGTCTCAGTGTCTCAGTGTCTTTGCTCATGGTGTAAACCTTTGAACAGTCAATTTTACGTCCCCTATCAAATTTTATGAATCTTGTACTGATTAGTTTAGTTTCTTGGTTGAACGTCCAACGTAAACACTATATACGCTATATCGTGAACGAGCCCCATGACTGACACCTGGCAATTTTATGTGCTGCCACACTTGAGACAGGGCGGGAGACCATGACTCATGTCTCAACCGGTCACATTATAATGACACAATCGTGGGATTCGAACCATGGACCTCCCGATTTTGGGAGCCACTTGAGGCAGTTCGCCTCCCTGTACGGATAAAGGGGTACTAGCTGAGATTCGAACCAGATCCTGAACATTCACCGTTCGCCACTCTTTATTGTGCGTGGGACGGGTTTCAGAATTCAGCTTGTTCTGTTTCTAAAAGTGGTGAAAGAAATCCGATGCTGCCACAAATAACTTCCGGTAGAATTTCGAGTTAACAGCAACATTTTTCTTTTTTATGTCATCACATTAAAAAAAAAGTGATCGTGATTCCAAGTTAGTTCGTCAGCGTGACTATCTTTATGAGGCGCCTTGAAGCATGATGTGCCTTAACAAAGCCGAGTAATGAACGATTGGTATATTGGTTCTGTCCTCCGACTCACACCAACTACAGAGTTACTCTCGCTCTTACTCTCTCTCTCTCTCTTACACATAGAGTCTCGCTTTGTCTCTCTCTCTCTTTATATATACCCGTCCTCTCTCTCTCTCACTATCTCATTTTCTCTCCACCTTGCTCACCTCCCCCTATCTCTCTAGCCATTTCGCCCCCTACAATCGCTATCCTTCCCTCTTTGAACTTTCCTATCTACGTCCATCTATCATTTCCAACTTTGCAATTGAATGCTCTGTTCGATTTCTACATTGTCACTGCAAATCCAATTTTTATAATTTATGTCGCACTATTAAAATGCCATTCTCTTTCATTTCGATTCGTTCTCTATCGTTTAATACGTTCTTTAATTTTCCTCATCCCAACTCTACCCCACTCTTTCCCTGCACTAATCTCCCTATCTTACCTCCCGATTATACCCCCGCCCTCTCTTCTCCCTCTCTCTCTCTCTCTCTCTCTCATCTCTCTCTCTCTCTCTCTCTCTCTCTCTCTTTCTATTTCATTGCTTACTCCCCCCTCTTCCGTCTAACCAAATCTCTCTCACTATCTCTCTCTCTTTCTCACTATCTCATTTTCTCTCCACCTTGCTCACCTCCCCCTATCTCTCTCTCTTTATCTACCCATTTCACCCCCTATAATCGCTATCCTTCCCTCTTTGAACTTTCCTATCAACGTCCATCTATCATTTCTAACTTCGCAATTGAATGCTCTGTTCGATTTCTACTTTGTCTTTGTTTTTTGTTGTTGTTTTTTAATCGTTTTTTTTTGTTGTGTGTTGGCTTTTTTTTCATCTCTGCAAATCCAATTTTTTTTATCATTTATGTCGCTCTATTAAAAATGCCATTCTATTTCATTTCGATTCGTTCTCTATCGTTTAATACGTTCTTTAATTTTCCTCATCCCAACTCTACCCCACTCTCTCCCTACACTAATCTCCCTATCTTACATCCCGATTTACCCCTCCCCTTCTCCCCCTCTCCCCTCTCTCTCTCTCTCTCTCTCTCTCTCTCTCTCTCTCTCTCTCTCTCTTTCCATTTCACTTGCTTACTACCACCTCTTCCGTCTAACCAATTGACAACTGCCAACACTAATTCATGTGCAATGTCTATCATTTGACTAGACTCGAATACATCTAATTAATCCCCACGATTAAAGATCCGATTTTGCCCCCTAATGGTAACAGTGCATAAAAAGTATCTATTGTAAACTATGGTGAAATTTCGCCATTTCCCCCTTTTCTACTCACGTTCCTGCCATAACTGAGAGCTTAACCTCACTCGCCACATCAGCTCTCACGGCCAAGCAGACATAATCAGCTCCAAATTGAACTCTTAATTGACGGTGATCTGGAGGGACTTTGGTAACTTCCTATTCTCTATCCTCTAACTAAGGTAAACAAGCATCATAATGACCCACCGGCTTCGGGGGTCATTGAGTATCTTACTACATGTAATTCGCGTAGTGGATATCAACATTGTGGCCAACTTTGTTGACATGCGTATATATAGTTTAATGGTTAGTTTGGTTTGATTTTTTTTCTTTTCGTTGTTGTTTAGTAACGATAGTTACCCATAGTCCGCGACTCTGCTAAATTTCGGATGGGTTCTTGGACTTATGTCTGACAATTGCTACATAGAGACATAGAGGGGGCGCCGAGCCCTTTGTCTCAACCAGTCACACTGCAGTGCTCTCACCTGCCCAACATTCCATCAGAGAACCATGGTTGTGGAAATGGTTTTGCGGTTATCCTTGCATGTTAACCAAGGACTAGAGGTTCCTACCCCCTTCAGGCTGACGTAAAGTACATCGATTTCACCAAAAATGGTAATTGCATCAGATTAACCTTTCCAATAGATGTCTCTGTTTTTTGCGTTAGATGCTTCAAAAGAGTGAGTGAGAGAGAGAGAGAGAGAGAGAGAGAGAGAGAGATAAAAAGAGAGATAGAGAGAGAGAAAGGGAGGGGGAGGTTTTGCGTTAGATGCTTCGAAAAGGAAAGAGAGGGGGAGGGGGAAAGAGATAGAGATAGATTGAGAGAGGTGGAGGAGGAGGTAGAAAGAGACGGAGGGAGAGAGTGAGAGAGAGATACATAATTGCAGACAGGCAGGTAAAGCTCATAAGGAAATAGATATACATGTAGAAAAAGAAAGAGTAGTGGAAAAAAAGGGATGTATGGGAAATATAAATCCACCCAACTCATCTCGCAATGCCACGAGTAGCGTCGGGATTTGGATATCCGAATATCAACGGGTACTGCGTTCTAATAGAAAGATATTGCCCATTGGTCTTAGGAACCCACACACGCACAAAATCACACTGTTGCCAATTCAAAAGATGTTTAAAATTTTTGTTTTTGAGCACTACATGAATTTCCATTTTATTTCTAGACAGTATTGTGATGATATATTCCCGGAACGAGAATTCCAATTTATATGAAAATGAATTCTGGCGCTTGTCTAAAATGTCTGGGGCTTATTGAACGGTAGCGGCGGCCCCGATGCTCTGGCCCTTGCTTAATAGAATCCATGGCTCGCGTCTTTCTCTTGGACAGAGTTTGTCGGAGTACGGGAGAGATGGAGAGAGACCGAGAGAAAATGCCTGGGCAGCAATATCAGCTTCTTACTGGGGCTTTATGAGAGCCATACATGCATAATTTAAACTTTTGAGTGGGAGGCGGGAGGCTGTGGAGTAAAATGATGTGATTGAACGGGATGGAGGAATGGATCAGGAGAGAGAAAGGTAGGGAGAATAAGATAGAGAGAAGTGGGAGAAGCAACAGCAAGATAGAAGGTAGAAAGAGGAAAAGAGAGAGGGAGAGAGACAGAGACTGAGACAGACTGAGACAGGCAGATAGACAAACAAATAGTCACAGAGACAGATAACAGGCAAAGAAATGGAGACACAGATAGACATACACAGGAAATAAAAAGTTAAAGGCGAACATTACGGTTAAAGGCTACGTGTATTTAGAGTAGTCAAGAGACCAAAAGAGAGAATAGTAATTCTACTATTTGACCACATCTCTGAATGTTATTGCAACCACCATTATTTCTACTATTGAATCTACCCCAGCCTACGAGTGGAGCCTTCGTCAGTTATACAGTTGCCAACTTAGCGTCTGCACGTGCCATAGCTTACTAAAAATACTATCTGTGGTATGTACTTCTACTGCCACCATGTGTACAATAATTACCACCACAGTTTGACCAGTTACTTATCCAATAGTCATGTTGTTGATATTAACGGTGAGAGAGAAAGCAGGGTTTACTATAATACTCACGGCACGCCCAAACATTCACGGTGATCTACGTGCTCTACTTTGTTCTCTATTCCTTTCTCTTCTCACCACCCACCGCCCGTTCTTATGAGGAATATATGCCCCTCCCATTCCTATAAACTCTTTTAGCGACTTCAACTGCCTTGATCCTATGGGCTCTACCAGTATTTATAAGATCTTTTTGTATTCACACACTCTGTCTCTTGATCTAAGCTTTCTTATTCATCTCTCTCTGTCTCTCTCTCTCTCTCTCTCTCTCTCTCTCTCTCTCTCTCTCTCTCCGAAGTCCTCTTTTTTATCACAGTATATTCCTTTAGCTTTCTCTGGATATCCCCTCGTCAATTTCACACACTCTGTCTCTTGATCTAAGCTTTCTTATTCATCTCTCTCTGTCTCTCTCTCTCTCTCTCTCTCTCTCTCTTTTTCTCTCTCTCTCCGAAGTCCTCTCTTTTTTCAAAGTATATTCCTTTAGCTTTCTCTGGATATCCCCTCCTCAATACCCCCCCCCAAAACACACACACAAACACACAGCATACTCTTTTCTTTCTTCTTCAAAAAACTGTTGTCTGGCTTCCCTATCGCTATCCGTGTCAATGATCGGCGGATGCTACCATGAGATTCCCCCGTTAAGACTTCCACAACAGTCCCAAACTCCAGCAAGAAGGCAAAGGCCGAGTTAACCCCGTCAAAGACAAAATCCCATTGATGTAACCTCCGCTCTAAGCTGGCGTCTCATGGCGCCTCCCAAAAAATAGTTCACCCGGGTTTAAAGATTAATCCGCGACAGCAAAGCCTCGGATCTAGCGAGACCACGAGGCTCTACTTTTTTTCTCCATTCCGTGATCGCTCTGGGCCGGGCAGAGTTACTGCACATGACTTGTTATAGATCTCTTTGCGTCACGGCACGGGAGAAAATCGGTTTGGCATTTTTATTTCTCTCTCTCTCTCTCTCTCTCTCTCTCTCTCTCTCTCTCTCTCTCTCTCTCTCTCTCTCCCCCCCCCCTCTCTAAACCAAATACGTTATCGATGTAAGAAAATATATAACCGTGTGTGGTTAGGTCCGTGTTTCTTTGGATCGCTAATATCTGCCTCTGATCGAATCGGTATAGAATTTGACAGTTTTTTTAGTTTTAGCAGCAATGAAGACCGCAGCAGCAGCAATAGAAGCGGCAGTGTTAAAAGTAGTGGTTAGTAGTAGTAGTAGTAGTAGTAGTAGTAGTAGTAGTAGTAGTAGTAGTAGTAGTAGTAGTAGTAGTAGTAGTAGTAGTAGTAGTAGTAGTAGTAGTAGTAGTAGTAGTAGTAGTAGTAGTAGTAGTAGTAGTAGTAGTAGTAGTAGTAGTAGTAGTAGTAGGAGTAGTAATAGTAGTAGTTGTAGTTGTAACAGTGTTCGCTGTAGCTGCAGGGAATGTACATCTAATAACAAGAGCCAGTTTGGTTACATACAACATGGACAACTTTAGAGTCGTTTCTTTTGTTACAATTACACATTTGTTTTTAAAGAAGTGGAAGGCACAGAGAGATATATAGCAATTGATAGCTTAGTAATTTTGTCAGAATATAGATCAATCTTCGGAAAAAAGGTCTTAGAATTTAATAATATCAGTATTTGAAAAAGAATACTGCAGCAATATTTTATCCATAACGATTCCCCCAAGCGTGTCTGAACCCACCGTGTTTACACTTACAGTATTACTGTCATGTTGGAAGTGTCTCTCTTGCACATAGAACAACAGAAAGCTAGACCCAAGGATGACATCCATCAAGAATTTGAAACATACAACACACGTACTTATTTAGAATCTCAGCTATGATTGAGACGATAGTCTTAATCTTCATTATTTTATAAATCTTATTTCGAGATCGTAGCACAAAAAATTTTCACCCAATTTTTGTTCTAACAACAAAAGCACGCAAACATAATTATACGCAAAAATAAAGACGAACCAAGCGATGTGCTCTTTAATCCCCCCCCCCCCCCCCCCTTTTTTTTTTTTTTTTGGGGGGGGGGGGGGGGGACCAACGTTTTATTTCTTGTTTAGTAGAACACCAATAGCTAGTAGAGAGATGTCCCGGGGCAGCAATCTCGACCTCAGTCCTACACCAAAAGATGGTTTTTGATTACACGTTTCGGGCCTTAATGGTAGAGTTGGGCGTTCTATGGGTTTGCGGGCAGCTCTGCGATCTATTGGATTTCTCCGGAAAACTTTTGGGGATGGAAACTTTATCGACAGTTTAAAAGTGCGCGGAAGTTTGAGTGGAAGTGAAGTGGTGGTCTCTATAGTTACATTCGGACTTGAGTTGTAGAAAACTGGTTTGGAGAATTTCTAGCCTTCCTGTGTTGTACAAGGCATGAATGAAACAGATTGAGAAAAGAGGAGAAAAGGGTTCTAAAAGGCGATGAGTAACAAACGAAAAGACACAAATAACAACACTATACACAAGACAATATCGATGTTAAAATGATAATGGTAATGACGAATGGTGGTGATGATCATACTGTTTTGATGGTGATAATGAAATGAAGGAGCAAACGCAGTTGTTGGGTTGTTGTTGGGTTGGTTTAACGTCCAACAGCAGCACTGTTAGGGTATATTGTGGACGGGCCCCAAGACAAACGTCTGACAATTTTATGTGTTGCCACACACGAGACAGGGCGGGGATACCATGACTCCTGTCTCAGCCGGTCACATTATACTGACACCGACCCAACCAGCAGGGAACGCAACAGTCAGGATTCGAACTCGGGACCTTTTGCGTCGGAAGCCGATGTTCTACCCCTGGACCACCGCGCCCCCCTTGTGAAAACAACACTATACACAAGACAATATCGATGTTAGAATGATAATGGTAATGCCTAATGGTGGTGATGATCATACTGTTTTGATGGTGATAATGAAGTGAAGGAGCAAACGCAGAGAGGAGGAGAGAAATGATAACGGTGAAAGAAAGTAGTGGAATGTAATAATACGCGCAATCGATATGGATTCCACATGTACGTTGTGGGATGTGATAATAAAACGGCATTCCTTCACTTGGGGGGGAATACAATCCATCAGGTAAAATGTAATACCTGATACCTTGCTTCTCATGATACACTCGATCCAAA
>RQTK01000879.1:122919-160409 GCA_003991915.1 Elysia chlorotica
ACAAAAACCAAACCCCCCCCCCCCCAAAAAAAAAAAAAAAAAAATAATAGTAATAATCAACTTTGGAGTTTGGTTGAAAAAGAAAAACCAAACAAACCTTTATTCTTTGTTCTTAGAGCGATTAAATAATATATTTTTTATTTAAAAAGCATCAACAACAAAACAAAACAAATTGTGGTATTACGCATTTATTTTTTCGCCTCAGTGCTACAGGAAGAGTTGTATTGACATGTCCACCTCAGGGTCTCTCGTTAGTGTTATTGTAATTGGTGCAAAAAATGAATATAATTTGTGGTGAACGTTGGCTGTCAATGAAGGACGCAGTCGTGCAGGATCTGGCATCATTATTTGGACTCCTTGCCCAATATTTGTTTAATTTCTGATCGTTAGCTCGTGGTACGGAACTGAATTCTGACTGTTTGTTTTCCTGTCGACAGAGGTGTAGAGAATATAGCAGAGGGCATAGAGAAAGAGACAGGTCTGTCTGTCTGTCTGTCTGCCTCTCTCTCTCTCTCTCTCTCTCTCTCTCTCTCTCTCTCTCTCTCCTGCAACCCATTTGTTAAACCTCTCCTAAGCTCCATTGGACTTACTAAGTGTGGCGCTTATTTTTTTACGCGCAGCCACTGAGAGACAGAGCGGAGATAGCATGGATCTTAACTGCGACATCGCGATAGTGTATAACCCGTCGTAAACTTCTAATTTGCATGTCTTCAGACGAGTCATCGTAAAGGCTTTACTCCGTTGCACATGCGACTCCTTAACTGCAACATCGCGATAGCGTACAGCCCGTCGTAAACTTCTAATTTGCATGTCTTAAGACGAGTTATCGTAAAGGTTTTACACGGTTGCACATGCGACCTCTAGTCTTTTGACCCAACCGATTCCAAGTACCGAAAATCCCAAACTTGAAGGAATCGCCACAGATCAGCTGGAGATCAAACCCGAGACACCCATCCTCCCATCTGTTGGTCGTGCGATGTACCGTTGAGCCACAAGGCGAACTGAGTCGAGTTGGGTTCTTAACGTATAGTGTCAGCAGCAAAAAAAAAAAATATTGTTCTATGGCTAATAGATGGAGAAAAGAGGAAGCGAATCGCCTCGACGAACTTAAACCCCTCCGGCGGGAATCAATTGCATTTCGGTTAGACTGTGGTGGTACCATAGACGCGAGATTTAGCTCCTTTTTAAAAAAAAGTAAACCCTGTCTCTGTCTGTCTCTTTGTCTGTTTCTCTCTCTCTCTCTGTCTCTCTCTCCCTCTCTCTTTCTCTATCAGTCTGTCTGTCTGTCTGTCTCTCTCTCTCTCTCTCTCTCTCTCTCTCTCTCTCTCTCTCTCTCTCTCTCTCTCTCTCTCCCTCTCTCCATCGCGCGCGCGCGGGTGTGTCCCAAAACTACCGTCTAGCAACATTGCGTGGAAGTACAACTACGATTTACCCGATCATAGGATTAGGTTTGAATAGATCTAGTACTGTGGTGTAACTTCAAAACACTGCTCGACTCGATGTCCAAAAACTTTCTGTTAGGCAGTTTGGAAACCCACCCCACCCCCTTAGTGTGTACAGACTAGGGAACAAGAACTCGAAGATTTCGAGATCCAATGAATGTATACCCATTTAAAATCAATTCAGTACCCTTTGGTTTTGAAAACTTGCAAGCCGGTGGAAAAATGAGAATGAAAAGAGTCATCGACAAAAAAAAAATTAAATGCTTCATTGCAGTGAAAACAAACCACATGATCACTCAGATGGACGTTTCCTCTCTATCTTACTTCCAAGTCATAGAGCATAAGTCCATTAATCAATCAATAATTAATGTTCTTGTCAAACATTCCAACCATACGTTTGAAACATCGGTTTTTATGCTATGATTTGTGTTATCCCAACAAACAAACAATGGATATTCCCTCACACATACTTCTGCTCTCTTTCCAAAATTTCTCATATCGTTAAATTCTATTAGTCTTTTGTCTATTGGTCTTTTTAATTTGGTGTTCGTGTTAAGTAGGCGGATTTGCTCATGTGTCCGTTGGCGGTAGATGGTAAGAGTTGTCCAAGGCACGTTCCCAGCGCCTTGGATTCCGCGAGTAGGTCTAGAGACCAAAGGAATGGTATTTGCTATCCCTCGGGCACTGAGAAAAGTTCACCATAGTTCTCTTCGCTTAGTTTTACATGTATTGGCGTTCCCATCTCATCTCCCATAGTTCTCTTCGTTTTGTTTTACATGTATTGGCGTTCCCATCTCATCTCCCTCCTCCTCTCTCCCCCCCCCCCCCCATCCCTCTCTCTCTCTCTCTCTCTCTCTCTCTCTCTCTCTCTCTCTCTCTCTCTCTCTCTCTCTCTCTCTCTCTCTCTCTTCCTCACTCTCTCTCTCTCTCTCTCTCTCTCTCTCTAGTCTTTTTCTCTTCCCCTCAGTCTCTAATTTCTTTTCTCCCTATCTCTGTTTATATTTTTCTTCGTCGTTTTGCCCCTCTCTCCTCTCTACTTGGTCTTACCCCCCCCCCCTCCCCCTATTCTTTCATCTTATCATGATTAAACCAGATAACATTTTAACCTTTAAACTTTTAGCCTTCGTGCTCTTTAATCGATACGGCACTTGCATTTAAAGCTTGGCTGGCCATTTTTTTGTATCTGATTTTTTGTAAAAGCGCTTTCCCCGTCCTGTAGGCCGTCACCCCAATCACTTTTTCCACCCTGTATCGATTTGATCTCTTTAATGCCGTATTTCGTCCTGCCACCCAGCTTTGAAAAGGTTTAAACACAGTCCCGTTTTGTCAACAATGTAGAACCTGTTTCGCCTTTGATGCTTTTGAACTGTTAAAAATTAAACCAAGATAAATATTCAATCTCTCTTTCAAGTTTCCCGTGTCTCCACATCCCTATACGATATTTTTTTTGGCATAATGTACACACACACACACACACACACACACATACAAGCACAGAGCTAGAGAGAGAGAGAGAGAGAGAGAGAGAGAGAGAGAGAGAGAGAGAGAGAGAAAGAGAGACAGAGACAGACAGATAGGGAGACAGATAGGGAGAGAGAGGGAACAGATACCAACAAGAACAACAACGATAAAAATAATAATAAACAACAACAACAACCAATTACTTGAAGAATGGTGGAGCACGTAGGAGATGCGCAGCCACATCGAAAGAAAGGTTGCCAAAAGTTTCCAAATCAATCATAATAATTTTTATAGCCTTTGACTCTTTCTTTAATGTTTGCTGTAGAAAGCCAGATCGGTACAGCAGTTCTATATTTGGTATTCATCCCGGCCTTGGTTTGTTTACAATATGGATCAATGTGCGCCCGTTAGGTTGTCTGATCGTGTGATGCCGTGTCGGGTCGGGTCGGGTCGGTCCATATCAAGATTAAAACCAAGTGGAAATTATTGCCAGTCAGGTTTGCATGCACGGGGGTTGTTCTCCAACTAACACAAAAATAATTATGAGCTTTGTAGTTCCCTGAATCACAGGGAGCGAAGCGAATAAAGATAAATGAATAAATAAATAAATAAACTGCTAGATGAATTAATAAACAAAATTGAATCAGACAAATAAAAGAAGAAAAATAAATAATCAACTTAAATACAGGTACGTTTCCATTCAAACATAAAAGACTGCAATTCAATCATAGATCATTGAATGTTTTCCCTACCACAAAAATAGCGCACTTGGAATAATTATGGCAAACATGCTCTGTAGAACTATGTGTCTAGTATAGCTTCCTCCTGCAGAAATTTGAAGTTGGTTATACCCTTTTTTTTTCTCTCTTTTGTTTAGTATAATTAGTTTCACGTAAGACAAGCGGGAAAACAAAACAACTTATTACTGAAAGAAAAAGAAAGTGCACCATTAAGATAATTATATTTATTAGTTTACCGACTTGTGAATAAAAACTTCTATGCAGCAAGCCTTATTATCACATACTTCTCTCTTTAAATAGACAAAGAAGGCAGATTAGATAATTCTAATTCTCAAGAATGTCTGCTATTCCTACTTTTTATTGTTTGTTTTGTAGCGAAACGAAAGAAGCTCCCGGGCCTACCTGTGCAGCTGTACCGAGTCAGCCTCCTTAACTCGTGATGTACTGTTGAACATCACCCCAACAACAAGACGCTTTTTGCATCCACATGATTATTTGCTCTGAGTGGAAAATTACCCTCTGCCTTTGCAAGTTTGTTTGTCATCGTGCAGACCCACCTGGTTATTTGTGCGGAAAGTGGACAGTTGTGTCCATGCATATTCGGATGTTTAGATGTGTGGAGGGAATACCTTGACACCCAGCCAAACAGCTCGTTGATGATAGGGCTTCTTTCACTTCAGATTGAACTCCGAAAAGGGAAAGAAAAGAAAGAAAAAAAAAGAGAAAAAAAGATTGTGTGTGTGGGGGCGGGGGGTACTTCATTGTCCTCTACTTATCCCCCTCTCATTCTTTTCTGCACTTTTCTCTCTATTTCTTTTTCTTACCATCGAAACACATGCGTGACAAAGAGGTGCTTAACGGTTTGTGTTTTTGTTTAGACCGGAGAACGTGATATAAGAAGAGATGTGATGCCAGAATTAATGAATCCCGACAACCTTAGACTAGTTAAGTCTGCGAGATAAGGACTTGTGGAGTGGAGACTCGGAACCAACGAAAGTGGAACAATAAAAAAAAAAAGCAGCAGCGATCAATATTCAGCAAAATCTAGACGACGCAAATATAGCGGCTACAACCGAATGAATTTAAAAAAAAAAAAAAAAAAAAAAAAAAACAACAACACACGAGCGAAGTGAATGGGCAATTATTCTTTATTAAAAAAAAAAAGCCCCCCTCCCGATTTCTTTTAATCCCCATCCACTACCCCCACTACCCCGTAACGTTTTTATGCGATATTTTAGTTGCCATTGATACTGATATTAATTCATGAACCACAGAGAGAGCTTTTTGTCCCATTCACACCTTTACTCCAAGTGCTAAGTGCTTCCTTCAGGTGCACTAGCAGTGCGTTTTCTATGAAGAGTGCTCTTTCCGCACGCATTCCTAGTGAAGCACTTGCCAATTATTATTGTTTAAAGTACCCTAAGTCTATAGTAATTAGAAGTGCTTATCAAAATTACATTTCTTAAGTTTATAGTTAATTAAATATATTCAAATTATTTCTCGGTATAGTAACGCATTGTGCTGATGTACCCGGTAGAGATAGAGAGAGAGAGAAAGAGGGAGAGAGAGAGAGAGAGAGAGAGAGAGAGAGAGAGAGAGAGAGAGAGAGAGAGAGAGAGAGACAGACAGACAGACAGACAGAAGACAGAGACAGACAGACAGACAGACGAAGATCGAAGAACAACAAAACAACCAGATTTGCATTAACCTTCGTCTTGCTTCTTGTGTTTACACCAGCATGACCCTCTTACCCCATATTTCATCATCATCATCATCATCATCATCATCATCAGCATCATCATCATCATCATCATCATCATCATCATCATCATCATCATCATCATCATCATCATCATCATCATCATCATCATCATCATCATCATCATCATCATCATCACCAGCAGCAGCAGCCGCCGCTATATCGCGACGGCCATTATCACCGTCTGAAAACTTGAAACATGATTGTACCGTTTGTTAGTTCACGATATGGACTGGGATGTGCGGAAAAAGTGAACTATTTATTTCTGTCGTGACATTTACAGAAACCATCCACCGCCCTCTCTCTGTCCTCTTATCCTCATTCCCTTCTTCTCATCGTCTCTCTTCGCCTCTTTCCTTCAAGTTCTCTCTATCACTATCTGTTTCTCAATTACTATATTTCCCTTCTCTCTCTCTATCTCTCTCTCTGTCTCTGTCTCTCTTCGTCTCTTTCCGCGTCTCTATCACTTTGTGTCTCTCAATTACTATATTTCCCCTCTCTCTCTATCTTTTCCCCTTGCCCCTTTTTATATCTTTGTACATCTCTCCTCTCTCTCAGGATGTTTGCTCTGTGGTGATCAAACACTAATCCAACTGTATGAACAGCAGACAGAGAATCTCTACCCCCACCCCCCCCCCCCCCCCCCCCCCCCCCCACCCCTCTTCCTTGCCTAATTTGATGTATCCCCTACCTCTTGTCGGCCAGAATACGTGAGTTATTACCAGGAACAAGGTCAACATTGGACTTCTTAATCAAAATAGATTTGTTTCTGTAAGAAGAGGAGGAAAAGAAAAACGGTTAAAGACCTCACGACCCTCAAATGCAGAGATAGTTTGAGGAAGGGACAAAGAAAAAAGATCAGAACAGGAACCCACACTTTTTGTATTATCAGACCAATCGCTAAAATGAAAACAAATGATGATGATGATGGTAATGATGAATAATGATGATGATGATGATGATGATGATGATGATGATGATGATGATGATGATGATGATGATAATAATAATGACTTTCATCTTCATTTATACTTCTAACTACCTTTCATCTATCTCATCTATAATAAATTGTAACAATAACGATTATGGCCATGACGGCATACACTTGACACCCTCCCGCGAGCAGGAAGCATTTAAGGGTGAAAATATCTATATCTATACCACGGCTCACTGGCTGTGATTTCACAATCCCCAATGCGTTTACCTAACTCAGTATGTATCGTCTTTCTATGTTACAGTTTAAAGGAAGATCTGAAGATCTATGCAAGCTTATTCATAGTCAGTAATATCTGAATCTACTATCTATCTATCTATCTATCTATCTATCTATCTATCTATCTATCTATCTATCTATCTATCTATCTATCTATCTATCTATCTATCTATCTATCTATCTATCTATCTATCTATCTATCTATCTATCTATCTATCTATCTATCTATCTATCTATCTATCGCTCTATCAATACACATTTATTACTGAGTGTCTGTTGAAGCAAGTATGAACCATTGAATTCTCGCAACTAAATGTAGCTCTTATTCGATTCTGCTTTTAGTTAGATCACGGTCTTTAGGACACATGCTATCAGCACCCCCAAAAGCTTTTGGTTACTTTTAGCACTCTTGTCCACATCAAATGCAAAACACGTGTTTCTTTTTTGTTGTGTGTGTGTGTGTGTTTTTGTTTGTTTGTTTTTGTGTTTGTGTTTTATGGTCTACCAGTTTGCACATCTGCCTGCCGGTCTTCAAAATCGCTTATTACTTTGATGTTAACCTTTAGGCCTTGGCTTTCGCTCTCTTTCTTTGTGTCTGTCCGCCTCTTGTGCCGCATCTCTCTCTCTCTCTCTCTCTCTCTCTCTCTCTCTCTCTGGAGGGCTCCCAACAATGTGATTAAGACCATTCTGTCCCAGTAGCCTTTTATTGTGTAGTACTACTGAAGTCAACTTTGCACCCTTCCGTCTGCTTGTCTGTCTTCCTGCCTGTCCGTCTATATTGCTCTCTCTCTCACTCTCTCTCTCTCTCTCTCTTTCTTTTTACCTTTCTCACTACTTTCTCTCTCCATTTCTCTCCCCCAACCCCTTTCCCTATCTAACTTTCCCTTTCTCTGCGCCAATAGTTTCCAGAATATTGCCACCCCTCTACTCAAACCAGCATCACTCTGTTAACAGACCGAACCTTTTCCCGACATGAGCCGTTGTTTCTACTGTCGTCTTTCTCCCTCCGTCTCTCTCTCTCTCTCTCTCTCTCTCTCTCTCTCTCTCTCTCTCTCTCTCTCCCCCCTCTATCTCTGATTTCTCTGCCCCAATACATGTAGTTTTCAGACTATTGTATTGCTGGCCAGATCACCCTGCTTACAAACGGAACCCTTATCCGACTTGAGCCGTTGTTTCCACTGTTTCCCCCTAATTCAAGAATCACTGGATGTGCTTCCAGTTGTCGCCCTGTGGAGGAATGACCCAACTAGCCTGCAGCATATAGCACTTTACACTGAGTTGATGGTCGTCTCCACATCGACCTGGTTTTAAACCGTCTATGTGATTAAGTGCGTCGATCTGACTTGTTAAACCTTTTTTCTCCCCTAGATTTGTTGAAGAACACTTAGTCATATTCAGAACGGAAGTGTCAGCTGAGTTTCGAACCCCGTGACCTCCTGCTTGTTAATCTAAAGCTTAAATTTTTTGAGCCACAGGCGCTCGGTTTGACGACCATTGTCTTCCCAGCGACCTGGTTTAACCTGTAAATGTTTGTTTGTTTCTTAGCTTCTAATGTCTGCAGGCTATTTGGAATGGCCCCAGGATCAACATCTGACACAATATTATTTTAACGGAAGACACAAAGCTACATATTAGGGATACTGGAATTTCTCAATCAACTATTTACATTATACATGTACTTCCATTGACCAAAATTTGCCGAATTGGTTGGTTGGTTCGTTGGTTCGTTGGTTTATTCTTTCAATACCCAACGTCAGCACTACATAAGCTGCATAGTAGAAGGGACAAATAACTTAACTAACCTATGATTATATAATGTGCTGACACACACGAGACAGTGCAGGGAGACCTGGACTCCTGTGTCAGTAATTTACCAAATTATTACAATAAAATCAACCTTTTCATCTTTTGCCTAACCCATTCCCTCTCCCCTCTCTCCCCTCTCTGCCGCAGTCGCCGTGTTGTCCATCAAGGAGGTTCGCCAGGGCAAGACCTGGACTCCTGTCTCAGTTGTTTACCAAATTATTACAATAATCCTTTTCATGTTTTGCCTAACCCATTCCCTTTTTGTCTCTCTCCCCTCTCTCCCCTCTCTCCCGCAGTCGCCGTGTCATCCATCAAGGAAGTCCGCCAGGGCAAGACTTGGACTCCTGTCTTAGTCGTTTACCAAATTATTACATCTTTTGCCTAACCCATTCCCTCTTTCATCTCTCCCCTCTCTCCCCTCTCTGCCACAGTCGCCGTGTCATCAAGGAAGTCCGCCAGGGCAAGACTTGGACTCTTGTCTCAGTCGTTTACCAAATTATTTCATCATTTGCCTAACCCATTCCCTCTTTCTCTCGCCCCTCTGACAGTCGCCGTGTCATCCATCAAGGAAGTCCGCCAAGGAAAGACCACGGACGCGCTCCGCAGCAAGGAGATAGTGGGCGTCTACCCCAACGAGTGCGCCTTCTCCATCATCTTCGGCGACGAGTTCGAGTCCATGGACCTGATCGCCAACACACCTGACGAGGCTAACATCTGGACCACGGGGCTGACGTGCCTGCTCAACGCAAACTCAAAGTCCAGCAGTTGTGAGTGATCACTTACTATGATTATAATCATGTATGTCTGACTATCTGTATATCCCTCATCTTCTCTGTCTAGTTTTTTTTTTTGCCTGTTGGTAGTCGTAAATATCTGGACCACCGGGCTCACCTGCCTGTTTAACGCAAACTTTAAGTCCGACAGTTGTGAGCGATCAGTTCTTACAATAGTTTATTATTGTCTGTCTTTCTCTCTATGCCCCTTCTCCACCCCTTCCCCTCTCTCTCTCTCTCTCTCTCTCTCTCTCTCTCTCTCTCTCTCTCTCTCTACTCTCTCTCTCTCTCTATCTCTCTCTCTATGTATTACTCACCCACCACCCCCTGCGTGTCTAGCCGCCTTTCTGGCCGTGTGTCTGTATTTTTGTCTGTCTGTCTGTCTGTCTGTCTGTCTGTCTGTGTGTCTGTGTGTGTCTCTCTCTCTCTCTCTCTCTCTCTCTCTCTCTCTCTCTCGCTCCCCCCGTATCTTCATATCTTTCGAACACTTTTTGTTTTCGCCTCTTTCTTTTTACAATACTTTCTTTTCTCATCGCCTGTCTTGCTCTATCTCCTCCCAACACCATTTTTTAATTGAAAAAAAAAGACGTTTCACGATGCCTTGTTTTCTCTCCTCTACCTCTCGGACTGTCACTTCTATCTGCACCTCTCCCGTCCTTTCTCTCAGATTCCCCAGACAGCTAAGAAAACAAAGAGCTCGCACCCTCAGAAACTAGTCAAATTCATCCCTCACTGGGGCTCAGTAATTATTGTGGACGCCAGCCAACAATTGTCACCCTTCTTTTCTTCGAATAGTGCTGCTCTTCGGGGAAAACCCATGCGCAACCTTGTTCAGCCTGCGGTTTAAAAAACAAAACAAAGGCACACAAAAAACAATGTGTTTTTTTCCCTCCGTCTCAACTAGTCTTTTACTTTAATTCTTGACGTGACTCAGGTGTTCACGTGCACTGAAGCCGTGGGATCAAATCGTTTAATCGTAAAGGGAAAGAGAGAGAGAGAGAGAGAGAGAGAGAGAGAGAGAGAGAGAGAGAGAGAGAGAGAGAGGGGGGGGGCATGAGGAGGAATGAGGCATATATTGATAACAANTNAATGAGAGAGAGAGAGAGAGGGGGGGGCGCATTAAAGAGGTTGTATCTGCATTTGTGGTAAAGTTGGAGGTGTCCAATGACAGTTAAAAAAGATCCTGTCTAAGCAGAAAAAGCATCAAAAATAAGTGCAGAGATGTGCAGTTCGGTTCTAAAATTAAAGGAACGCTATGGTTAATGATTAAGTTATCTACTATCGTCCAAAATTTTGATCATGTTTTTCTCAAAAGCGCAAAAAGTTAAGACGAAACTTTTTAATGTCTCTTCAAATACATGTAACGCCGTCGTCTATATATGGATTACTTTATTTTCGTAGAGAACAACTCTGAATAATGTCGCAGCATCTAATCTCCACGTACATAGCTGAATCAATTGGTGCTCTCGACTGAGAGTCGAAGATCTGCGGTTTGAATCCCATTTGGTGCTCACGTTTTTGTGTAGGATTATTTTGGGGAAACTAGGAACACACGATATTGATCAGAGACGGGCAAAATAGATATTAAGTTTGTCGGCGTGGCAGCTGGTTTCTTGCCATATGAAAAGTGTATCCTAAAAACAAATTGTAATTTTTTTTAACCAAATACATGCATCAAAGCTACACAGGAGAGGGGATAAAAAAATATCAGATTGTTTGCTTGCTTAACGTCCAACTTCATTACTATATCTTGTATGAAACCCAAGACCAACATCATATATTTTACTTGCTGTCAGGGGATAGTATACCACGACTCCTGTGTTAGCCGGACACGTGATACTGACACCGAACCAACCAGTATGGGACGAAATTGGACAATTACATTTTGACCGATCGTGGGTTTCGAACTAGGGACCACCAGATTGTCAGACCACCGCTCTACTACTAGCGCCAGGCCAAGATTCGCTGTCGTTTATGTTCATCAAACTGGGGACCGGGAGTGGGCACAAATCCCTTGCTGGATTCCTCCATCGTTGTTACCTCATCTCATCCCAGCGGTCGGTCGGTGCCTCTCGCTGATTGCTCCTCTCAGGCTCTGACCCCCGGCCCAGCTCTCGGCATTGTAAATAGAAACCTTTTAACAAATCGTTGTTACCTCATCCCATCCTAGCGGTCGGTCGGTGCCTCTCGCTGATTGCTCCTCTCAGGCTCTGACCCCCGGCCCAGCTCTCGGCATTGTAAATAGAAACCTTTTAACAACGCCCGACGTTTCAATGATGAAACGGTGCATTTTTCTTGCTTTTTGTTTTTATATTGTCGATTAAGTTTGGCACAAGATGCAGCATATCAAAAGAATGTTGTATTAGGGGTTGTCCTTAATGGAACCGAAGTTGTGTGGCTTAAAGTGCAACCTTGATCCTTACATGTTCGACATGTTTTAAAGCATTGAGGGAGAGAGCCGAGGGACGTTGATAGAATAAGCTATAGAGGGTAAATAATAAGGTGTGGGAGATGGCGAGAGATAGACAGGGAGAGAAGCACAGAGTCAGAAAGAGAGAGATAGAGAGAGAGAGAGAGAGGGAGAGAGAAAGGGAAAGGGATGGCAGGAGATATGATTATGTATATAGAGAGAGGCAGACTAAGACACAAACACAAACAGACACACAGACATATCGATTAGCAAAACGCAACATTTGGTGGCTGCGGTGGTCAGAATTGGTTTTTATTCACACAGAAATATTTTGTAAAAAAAAAAAAGTTGTTTGCTGTCCGTAAAGGCAATACAAGATAAGATAAAATAAGATAGGCCTTTATTACCCCATACAGAAATTTTTCTTGGTCGTACAATAATACATTTGATTCAATATCACAACATGGTTGAGATCAAACTATCGAGGCCATATATTTGTTTATTTTTTCACCCAAACAGCTTCTGTCACGAAACCAAGCTAAATCAAGTCGTGATTGACGCGGATTCGTTAAGCATCAGCGTGTTGTCAGAGCTGTTAAATTATCGCTATGGAAAATTGCTCTTGCTTAATTTTATACAATGCTTGTTAGGATAAGCCTTGTGTAAATTGGCATTGGATTTTCGAAAACTCAATTCCTTTAATGTTAATAAGACTATAATGGCTTTATTCTACAATGCAACCATAGAAAGCATTATTTGTTTTGGCATCACTTGTTGGGGAGGTTCAGCTCTTTCAAAAGATAAAAATAGAATAGATAGTTTGATTAAAAGAGCGGGTAAAATAATGAAACTGGACCCACCACTTTTCACTGATCTTTATAAGAGGCCACTTTTGAAAAAATGTCTAGATGTAACTAAAGATATCGACCATCCACTAAATCAGGAGTTTATGTTTTCCACACGCAGCGGTCGCACAATTCAACCTAAAGCTAGAACCGACCGCTACAATAATTCATTTGTGCCATCAGGCTCACGGCAAATGAGGAGCTCAACATGAAACGAATGTGTTAATGCGAGCTTGTAACTGTGTGCGTGTGTGTGTGTATATGTATGTGAGCCATCACTCATATTATGTAATGTAAAATGTTTATTTTTATTATTATTACTGTGTGTAAAATACTTTTAACATGTCCAAATCGATTTTCCCAATGAGGGACAAATAAAATTATCTTATCTTATCTTATCTTATCTTATCTTATCTTATGATCCCCCAGGGGAACCAAGGAGACGTTAAACCCGGAGATAGGGAGAGAATTCTCTCCCTCCATCTATAGAGATCGATACACAATGATCAAACGCAAAACATTTTTTTTTTAATTTCATCAATCAATCTGTCTGCTAACACTTTCTCAGGTACGAGATTGGCAGAGATTGGCACGGTCGTTATGAAAGTCGTATTCGACGCCCAGCTTCAAAGGTTCTTATTTTTGAAAGAGCATCAGGAAACTCGGGCGAAAGAAGCGACTTAGAGCAAAACCACAGGAGTATTTTGTTATTTCTGAAAACAGCAGATTTCGGTCGATTATTTTAAGTGTCGTCTTGGTTCATCGGCTTCCAGTATCATCAGAGATGAAATTTTGAATGAATTGCTTTGCTGCTGTCAGCCACTGTCTGAACATTGAAAATAAAAAACGCGCAGCACTTCAAAGGCTACCAGTATCGTTTTCGATAATGCAAACACACTCTCACCCCTCTCGGTTTTCAAAATATCGCAGATGTTGGCTAAAAAAGAATTAGAGTGGTATTGCGTCAACATTTCAGGCATTCGGGTATCACAGGAGTGACGGCAAATACCAGAAGTGGTTTATTGTGTGGACAATATAGATCAAGCACCAGTCAGCCCCAGTCACTTTAGAGGGCAATGAACTATGATTTTGATGAAGACCTATATCAGCTTGTTGAAACAATGCTAAAACCGTATTAATCATTATTGGACAGGCGTACCCAATGTTGAAACATTTTTGAGCCAGGTTTTCAAACTGTTCCGGTACTAGCACGCTAATCGACCATTTGCTGATGCCATTCCAATCTTGCGAGATATTGTCAGAATCTAGGGCTAGATGATGAAGTCATAATACTGCGTGAAATATTACTTGTCTGAATTAGGGCTAAATCTTGATGCTGACGTCCTAACAGTCCTAAAAGCGAGATGATCAATCGCCACTTCCAATCGGACAAGTCTGCTACTGAATCTTATTAATGAGACAAAGCACTGCGAGCAACCATTTGGGTTCGATAATTAATTTACAGAACCAATAAATACATTCGCAGTAATTATCCACTATCAGCCTTTTGATCGAACACTAATTTTGCACGGACTCCGAACTGAGCCAGTTCACATTTTCTTTTCAATCACCAATAGATAGATCATAGACTCTAAACCTCTGCACGGTAGATATTGTAATTAATTTGTGTGAATGTGCTGTTAAAGACAAAGTGATGCGGCGAGCATAATTGGATGGTATATACCGTTTGAAGAACAAAGGGATGCGAAAATGGAATCATGAAAACAAACGAATGCATGTACTACGAGCTCACTCTACCCCAGTGTTCAGGCGTTGGTACGGCATTGTCCAATAACGCCCATCGTTGTGCCGGCATGGCGGCCGTGTGACAATGGCTGGATTATGTGTGGATATTGATTCGCCTTCAAACAATCGTATAGCGTTATCTACCCCTGAAAGGCAGCGCTTGTCTTTGGTCAGGTGTCATTATTATTATGTATTGCGTGTGCAAGCTATCTAAACCAGCGGTCGCACCGCATCCAATTGGTTGAAAGATCCGTGCTCATCAGATTCAGATTCCTAACAATACAAAGTTGATAACCGTTAATAACCGCCAGTTTTTTTTTTGTTTTGTTGGGGGTTTCTTTTGTGTGTGACAAAACGGGGTAGATTTAATGAAGAAATCTGTGTATGCATGATGGGTGGATAGATGGATGGATAGATGGATAGAGAGAGACAGATAGACAGAAAGAGACATAATGAGATATGACTAAACTGTACCATCAAAATATTTCCTCTGCAAATCAGAACTCAACTATGCAGTTGATGTAAAAGAGGAAGTTTAGCGTTCCGTAAGCCGATTGAGGTTCACAAATAAACGCTGTATTTTTCCATTCCTTTCTCGGGCATGCTTCTTGGAATCACACGTTCTCCCCCTCTTTTTGCTTTCCTTCTGTGGCAGAAAAGCTCTCTTCTAATTAAAACGTCTCGTAGCTTCCTAGGGAGGATCCTATTCGGCGAGGGTCGAGGGATTCCAAAACAGCGTGGATACCAGGACTTCTATTTCATCTTATGCTGACTCAACCAGAATCCCTACCCCCCCCCTCTCCTTGGTCGTTTTTTTTTTTCTTTTCGGCTTTACGAGACCCCCCCCCCCCCCTTTTTTTTTTACCCTTCCAATTTTATATTTGTGATACTTTTTTGAATTTCCTAACATTTTTAACAAACATCGAAAAACTGAAAGACCGTGTAATTTTATAAAAACAACAGCAACAACAACAACAACAACAACAACAAAAACAGACCGATAACCTGCAAACATCAACAAAATGATTCTTTGCAACACAATAATTAATTTATTAAAAAAGATTACGTAATAATAGCTAGCTTTTTAAAACATATTATTATTCATAATTGCGAATATTATTACGCAACAGTCGATTTACACGTACAATATTGCATAACATTTAAGTTGGTTACATTTCCTGTAAGAGGAACAAGTTAAAGAAAAGTAGACCAACGACCTGAAGTTCTAAGCCATTCTAGATTATGTTGTTGTGTTTCCTTTGTGTACTGATGGAGTCTCGATAAAGTCGAAACGTTTTATATGTAAAACTTGTTGTTTTCTCTCCCTAGTTTTTTGTCCATGTTTATCGGTTTCTATTTTATTTTATAACATACAAGATATTACTCTTAGCACACACAAAAATAAAGTAAATCGTTCGGTGATGATCGATACCGGATTCGTCAACGCAGCAGTCAGAAGCTAGGATATCACTTAGTAGCGGGCTGACGAAAGAACCAATCAATGAATATTATCCTGACGATAACTTCCTCCGTGTCCCTTTAACAGAGCGCTTACATACTTAATGGATCTATCTCTAGGCATTCGTGTCGAAAACGATTACTGAAGCTAAGATAACTGCGGCGGATGACGTTTTTATCAGCACCCCCCCCCCTTTTTTCTCTCTCTCTTCTTTTTTTTTTCTTTTTTCTCCGCTCCTCTAGTGTCGGATTGATAGACAGAGAATGTGGGGGTAAAGAGAGACAAATGGAGGAAGCGAAATTGAAAGAGAAGGAGGAGGCGGAGAGGAAGAGCTGTGTGAGAAAGAGAGACAGAAAGACAGGATGAAGATAGATAGATAGATAGATAGATAGATAGATAGATAGATAGATAGATAGATAGATAGATAGATAGATATAGATAGATAGATAGATAGATAGATAGATAGATAGATAGATAGATAGATAGATAGATAGATAGATAGATAGACAGACAGACACAAAGGAAAAAGAAATCGAGAAGCTGACAGACACACACTGATGCGCCTCCACACCCCCCCCCCCTTTCCTCCTCATCCGAATCTGGCAGAACGACTGTACGACGTGTTCGTTGGGCCGTTAGCTCTTCGCTCTTCACTCGGAGACCGGAAGTTGCGATTTCCCTTCCCCGCCAGCTGCACTTCCAGGGCGGATGGGAATGCCACTGGGACCAAACTCTTCCATAAATCTCTGCTCAATGATACCCCCCTTCCTCCCTCCCTGTGCGGGTATCGGCGTATCGGTACCTCAAGTATTTCTCAGACCCACCTCCCCAGCTGGTTAGCTGGTTGGCGGACCGTGATATCGCCGGTTCCGGTGATAGATGGTTTATCTCGCTACCCAGATCTTCCGGGGTCGATCCTACCCCGGTCCACTTGGTTAGGTTAGATGGATATGTCAAGCTCATACTGCAGCTTCCGGGCAGTGATGCTACTGCTGCAATTTGTTATTCTTGATCTTGTTGTTGACACGGATGTGTGGTGATTGTGTTTATGTTGTTGCTGCTGCTGCTGTTGTTGTTGCAGTTTTGGTAGTAGCTGTTGTTTTTGTTGTTATTCTTCTTCTTACAGGAATCATGGTATCGTCGCCTTGTCTACTGCGCGACAGCATATAAAATAGTCAGACGCCTGTCGTGGAGCCCGTCCACAAAATATCTTATATATTGCTGAGGTTGGCCGTTCAACCAATTCAACTACAACTACTAGTGACCGGTGCCTCAGCATCATACCATCTTATATAATTATGCATTCCTCCTATCAAAGCCGTTCGTTGTTAGTTTGTTCAGTTTTTTAAATATCAAGACTCGTAGGCTAGATTTGCATGACGGTCAGATAGATAAAAAGAAAAGACCGTGGTCTTTGCGTGCTATTCCTTTTCTTTACAAATACGCTTCATTCCAGTTCCATATAAACTTAAAGCCACGCAGTTCGAAAGCTACTGAAGTGTTGCATCTGTCACCCCATGTTCATTTTCTTCTAGTTCAGTAACTAAAAATTCCACAGATCTGAGCTTGCATCACGCAAAGTTAAAGGAAATTTTGTACTTGTCTTCCAAAGCGCCCTTTCTATTTCGGTTGCTAAGCCTAATAATGATTTTAATTAAAAAGAAATAAGAAGGACAAAAAGAGGGGGAAAAGAGAGAGAGAGAGAGAGAGAGAGAGAGAGAGAGAGAGAGATAGATAGATAGATAGACAGAGAGAGAGAAAGAGAGAGAGAGAGAGATAGATGTGTGGATTGTGTGTACAGGCGTTGAACTTTGCGCCATCAAATTCATATCGGATTTGATTATTGAGATGACCAACCCTAGACTATTCTTGCGCCGAACTTGTTTTTGTTTTGTTTTGTTTATTTCAAGTAATTTTCTCCATATTCTCCTTCCAGTGTTATGAAATGGAAATAATTGAACCACTCACAAACATGATGAAGGTCTTTCTATGCTGTATGTGCCATCGCTCTCTCCATCATCCTGTCCCTTTCCTACTCCCCCTCCTTTCTCTTTTTGCCTATCCTTTTCTGTTCTTTTAAATTTTGTATGCTTCCAGAGAGAGAGAGACAGACAGAGAGAGAGAGAGAGAGAGAGTGAGTGAGACGCAGAGACAGAGACAGATTACAGACAGACAAATAGAATCGCACAGAGTGAGGCAAATAAGGAATAGAGTTATGTCTTTGTGAGTCTAAAAGAGATTGGCACAGAGAGAGAAAAAAAGAGAGAGAGGGGTAGACAGATGGGGAGAGAGATTACAGACAAACAGAGAAAGAGACACGCACACAGTGAGACAGATAAAGGAGAGAGGTATATCTTTGTGAGACAGAGAGAAAGAGGCACATACGCAGAGAGAGAAATAAAGAAAGAGATAGAGAGAGAGAGACAGACAGACAGATAGACAGAGAGAGAGACAGAGACACGGCAGAGATTACAGACAGACGGACAAAGAGACAAGCACTATATAGACTATATTGTGGACGGGCCCCAAGGCTGACGTCTGACAATATTATGTGCTGCCACACACGAGACAGGGGAAGGATACCATGAGTCCTTTCTCAGTTAGTCAAGTTAAACTGACACCGTCCCAACCAGTAGGGAGCGCAATCGCCAGGTCTCGAACCCAGACCTATTGCGTCGGAATCCGATGTTCTAAACCCAGACCACCGCGCCCCCCTGTGAGAGAGAAAGAAGAGAAAGAGAGAGAGAGAGACAGACATTGAGTGTGAGAGAGAGAAAGAGAGAAAGAAAGGGAAAGAGATGGTGCGATTTAAGAAATATAACGAGTTAACACGAAAAAGACAAAAGTTGGGTTTTTTGTTGTTGTTTTTTCTTTTTCTTTTTAATACAGCCCATTATGAAACAGATTTTAACCCTGTTTTTACCCTTTCTGTTATGTCCCCAGCAACCAGTGCAATAGGAGACATGCAACGAATGAGAGATGCATATCCTTCTAAAGTTTCAGGTAATGGCCTCTGACCAGCCAGGCCGAGGTGGCTTGACCCGGGCCGGCGATATCATCGATCTGTTAGAATCTAAGAGCAGTCACCTGGCCGCCTCAAACGCTCTCACGTTAGCTAATGAGGGGGGGGGGGCAGGCAGTGGAAAATATAATGTAACAAATACATGTTGTAATTAAATCGATACATGGCTTAATGTCGTGGGTCTGGGACACCTGGGGGAGAATACATGGAGTGTTAGATATCTATGCTACAAGAGGCACTTAGAAGTAAAAATTAATTTGGTGAAGGGAAAAAAAAAGAGAGATAAAAAGAAATATATATATATAGTGCTGCTGCCACACAGAGAAAGTGCATGGAGACCTTGACTCCTATCTCAGGCGGTCACGTTATACGGACATCAATGATTCAATCTAACCAGTAGGGGGTGAATCGGACTCAGACATGGTTGTTCAATCGTAGGTTTTGAGCCGGGGACCTCTCGATTGAGAGACCAACGCTCTACCACCTGAGTCAGTTGGCCCAGCGAATCTCAAGGTATGCTAAACCCTCTGGTCGGAGAAAGCCAAGCTCTCGGCTAGTTTCAGTTTTAACGTCTCCTTGTTGTTTTTGTTGTTTAGTTTTGTTTTTTAAGAAAGTTATACGACGACAAGGCATCATTTCAGAGCGGGACACACAGTGACGGTAACACGGGCTTTGGTTGGTCACATTACAATGACACTGACCCAGCCAACAGGGAAACACGCGTACACCGGCTCTAGGCTTGTCAAATTACCTACAGTGAAAACTTTAATAAAGCCTCAATTTGTTTTCAACCAACTAAAGAAAAACAACCGTGGCATTAAAATTGTATTTCTTAAAAAGGGCGAAGTCATTATTTTTTAAATTATCTCAAAACTACAAAAAATATGATGTGCCATCTAGTTAGATCAGTTACGAATCAAACAAAAAGAAATAAAGACTATTTAGTATGAAAAATGTAGGATTATTCTTTGAATAAGCGCATTAAAACCTCTCAGCGTGGCACACTAACTGTACATGTGAAAAGTATGATATATTTATTTTTATTATTATAAGACAGGCAGGCAGGCAGACAGACCAAGAAAATAGTCAAAGAGAAAACGAGATTTTTAATATAGTGCTTATAACTGGGATATGTACATACATAAACGTGTGGCCACACATGCCAGTTCACACATATGGCCATGCCAGTTCACACATACCAGTCCATTTTTGCCTTAACTGCACATCACGTGGTTGATGGAGCTGTTCCAGTCTGCCGCCTCGCCGGACGAGAGCACTCTGGAGGAGACCAAGGTGGTCAGCCTGATGAAGCGCATCAACACCACCATCACCACGGCCGTCATCTGCCAGAAGCTCAAGGTACCTGCACCTAGACAAGTAGTAGTAACTTGTTAGAGATGCTCATTGTGTGTGTGTGTGTGTGTTTGTGGATTGTCAATTCAAAAACAAGGTGGTCCGGTCAATAATCAGAGATTAGTAAGAGTCTGTCAAGAGGCTGGGTCTTGTGATTCAATGTGATGTAGTGTGTATTGACTGTAAGCGAAATACTGGGAAAAATGAAGTTAGATCCAGTTGGTATCTCTGCGTCCAAAACCTGCAGAAAAGAAGCTCAAGGTACGTGCACCTAGCCAAGTAGTAGTTGTTAGAGATGCTCATTTTTTGTAGATTTGTGGATTGTCAGTTCAAAAAACAAAAAAAAAAAAAAAAAAAAAAAAAAAAAAAAAAAAAGATAAAAAAAGATGGTCAGGTCAATAATCAGAGATCAGTAAAAATATGTCAGGAGGCTGGGCTTTGTGATTCGATGTGATGTATTGTGTATTTACTGTAAGCGAAATACTCGAAAAAAGGATGTTTGGCCCAGTTGGTGTCTCTGCGTGCAACACCTAAAGAAAGTTTATAAACATTGAAGACGGGTACCAAGACTAGCGTCTGCCAATTTTACATCAAACTAAAGATTTGTCATGACTTACTAAAAAAATAATTAAAAAAAAAACCCACTGCTACATCCACCCATTGTTCGGTTTTTCTCTCTTCTTCAGAGAAATAAATTATTATAAATTATTTTACCACTAAGATAAACTAAAAAAAAAATTCAAAAATTTAAATCCGGTTTAAAAATACCTGTGCTCCTTTTATTCATCATATATTTAATAATAACAATTTAAAAAAGTATACGGCAGCTGGTGATTGAACTAATAAGTGTTGAGATTTCTTTCTCACCCAACTGATTCACCCACCCTTACCCCCACGCATCGCTCAAGTGTTTTGTTTGTTTTTGTTTTGCTTGTTTGAATCTTTGATGTTGCTTTTTTTTAAAGATTGATTGGCAGTTATTTAACGACTAAAAATCTACCGACTAGTACATTTAAAGATTATTGAGATTTCTTCCTCTCGTCCACAATCCACTATCCGGCCTTTTGATTTCATATTTTTAAAATACAGAATGGTTGTCAATGATTTTATTCACCAAGAGTTCTCAATCGGTAATTCAACTGATGATTTTCAATAGGTATTCAACCTCCATACTTTTCTCTTCCCCTCTCTTTCCCTCTTTCTCCCTATCTCTCCCTCACCCACCAGGAGCTGGAGATAAAGCGGGTGGACGAAATGCCCACCCACCAGGAGCTGGAGATAAAGCGGGTGGACGGGAAGCGCGGCCGCCTCAGTAGTGAGGAGTTTGTAGCCCTGTTCAAAGAGATCTCCACTCGGCCAGAAATCTACTTCCTTCTCGTAAGGTGAGTGTGTGCAAAGCAGCAATTGCGGTGAATAGAATCTTTATCTACGAACTGTATGGGGATTTTCCCCATTTTATGGGGGACAAATGATCATGTTCTACGAACGCTGCTGTATAAACCTCAGAGTGGTTCATGTAGTAGTGGTAGCCGTTATAGAAATACTATTTTTATCAAAATGTAACCGCACCACCACCTTCATTATCCTCATCATCCACCATCGTTGCCATCAGAATAGTACGTACAAGACAGTGTGTTAACGTTAATCACCCGACGGTCTTGCAACGATAAAAGAAGACTTTTTAAATCAGTGTAAACTTTCATGCATACATGTATACACATCGTGTATGTACACGCCCACACAAACACACCCATGTGCATAGGTAGAGAGAGAGAGAGAGAGAGAGAGAGAGAGAGAGAGAGAGAGAGTGAATGAAAGACAGACAGACGGACGGACAAACACTGAGACGGTATTTATCAAGCACATATGCCAACTGATGTCCATCCAAGCATTATAGACATAAATATTATGAATGTCACAGCGCCTCAAAAACAGAAATGTAAGAAACTAGAGTACCAAGAACCCTGACAGGCACTGCGACCTTAGACAGCCATGCTAGCCAGAGCTGGCGGACCTCAAACTGCGCCGCTAATAACGGCCATTGTGTCGTCTGGCCGGGTATATCCGCTCTACCGTCAGGCGGGCTGAGGCGGCAAGCATCAGGCGTTAGACCGGAAGGGAGTCCCCAGCCCGTGGTGTCCCCTGGCCGTCTGTGTGTCGTGTATCGGTGTCTGGGGAACTAGGAACCTTGCGGTCACGGCGCCCATAACGGGTTGGTTTGGGGGTTGGGTTGCTTTAACGCCCAACATCAGCACTATATAGGCTGTATTGTGGACGGGCCCCAAGACAGACTTCTGACAATTTTATGTGCTGCCACACACGAGACAAGGCGGGGATACCATGACTCCTGTCTCAGCCGGTCACATTATACTGACACCGACCCAACCAGTAGGGAATGCAACAGCCAGGATTCGAACTCGGGACCTTTTGCGTCGGAAGCCGATATTCTACCCCTGGACCACCGCGCCCCTCCGCCCATAACGAACGCGAAGAGCGCGAAGACGCTAGGTAAGGAGGTCTGCATCGGCGTCCAAGCACAGCTTTATCCAAGACATGAGGCGCCAAAACATTACTATGCGACCAGAAAACTCCTGCTATGCCATCTGTTATTGTCCTTTGTAGCGCAAAGCCTGAACGCTGGTGACCAGATCCGAAGAGACTTAAGTGTAAATGGTGTTAGTGATAGCTTTGTGTTCTAGAGAAAGAGGATACAGTCATGTAATATAATAATCCTTCATAGTAATTCATTGTATGCGTTTGTTCTCCATGTCATTACACATTGAAGACGGGGACTTTCTCATTTCTAAGTTAACCGCGATAGTATGACCCCTTATTTCCAAATTCTTCGTAGAGGTGTGAATGAGAAAAAGAATGTTATTAATAAAATAATATTAAAAACTTTTATTTCGAATTCAGCTTGACATAAAGTATGATTCAACTTCAGCGATGTCCTATAATCTTATATTATCTTATGATTTATTTACAATGTGATTGATATAAATTATGTATACGAGATGTTAGCAACATCTAACGTATTATTCTAAAATAAAGATTTAGTGTTCAGCTTCAAGCATGACTGATACGATTAAACGACCTTCGAACCCCATCTTCAAAAACTTTTTTTTTTTATAACATTTTATTTAGTTATTATTTTTTTTTTAACTTACCTCTTCTTTCACATAACTGCTGCTTGCTAACCCTCATTGCCTCTAAATTAGCATCATCAGCGGCAGCAAGCCCAGCCTGAGCAGAGAAGCTTCGGGTTATCAGTGCAGTCCAGGGGATAAATAACAGTCTGGGAGCAAGGGTTAGGGGAAGAAATGAGGGGAGGGATGTAGCTCGATCAGTTCATGCTCTGGGCCGAGAGCGGGAGGTCCACGGTTAGAGTCTTAGTTTGTGACTCCGTCAGGGTGTGGAAAACTTAGAAAAACCCAGGAGACGTGTGAACAGTAACACTATGAGATCAGTTTACTTTTAAATACAGGCCTTGCAATCCACACGATGATAACGGATGACAGAATCAAGGGGATTTTCTGATCGCCCACCGACTCTGCAGGACTAGGACAGAGCTATGATTGGACGCCGATGCAAATTCCTTTACTCATCGTCTACGTTTTCGCTATGGGTCCGGTTTGGCAAGGCCTGTAATCAAAGGGCGAAGCCTTAGAGCCCATTGATAGGAATGGTTGCACCAGTGGGTGAGCTGGCAGCATGAGTCCTCTCTTTCGTAATGCAGAATCCCTCTCTAAAAACATGTCTATGTGACCAGTGATTGCCCCCCTCCCTCTTCACGAAACCCCAACCCTACCACACACACGCGCGCGCACACCGAGTATTACGAAAGGCTTGATGTCCAAGTGGAAATTCTAGCATCAGCACCAGTGTTATTGTACATACATTATATAACAGCAAATAAGGCGGGGAAACCAAATCACAAGTGGCCTTAAAGACTGGACAGAGGATGTCAATATGGAGAGATACAACGACACAACGATGTATGCATAACTAAACGAATCGCATAGTAACTTTGATGTAGCTTGTAAAGATGATATGAATCGTCGTGCATTGTTTTTTTTTATAAAACCTTAACCCGCATTGCCACATCTTTTCTTCCCCTTATTTCTTTTCATATTTATTCTTAATCTTCTTTTTATATTTTTATTTTTATCCTCGCCTTCGCTTTTTTTGCCGTTCCGTTCTCTCTGTCGGTGCATAATGCAAAGAGCCGTTGAAGAGGCTTGGATAAGTGCAAGGATCTCCCCTGAGAATGGAGTAGCGAATGATTATGAATCAAATGCTGAACACTACTCCACTATAAATTGCAAGGTAGTCAAATTGCAAAGTTCAGGGGAAATGTGCTAATGCATTCTACTTTTTATGGGGAAATGAGAGTGAGATTTAACAAAACTTTCATTTCAAATGTTAATTCTACAGAAATGGAGTTAAGGAAAACCTTATGTAAAGTAAACTTTATTTAAATGTAAGGCAATTAAACAGAAACGGATTTGGGAAAAACCGTTTTTTTTCTCTCTTCCAAATAGACATCTGCGACGTCAACGGATTAATGGAATCGAACTCTTTAATCTATTGATACAGGTACTCGGGTTTTAATTTCGATGGAATTACTTGTCTGTAGTGCTCACCGTAAAGTTTGGTATAGTTTGCTAATAAGCCTTGTTAAATTTTTTACTCCGCGGTCTGAACCAGTGTGGTAGTTAAGGCATGACGAAGGGTTTAAGCTCAACAGAAGATTTATAGTTCTTCATTGGTAGTTCTTGCGAGGACTTAAAAAATATTGACTCTATAATGTACTCAGAGACTGAGGCCGAAAGCAGGGTGCGCGAAAAAAATCCAACCAAAAACAAAAGAAAAACAAAACGTAAAAAAAATAATTTATGACTGGCCGATTCCCGGCTTTTGAGTAATGGAAGTCGACAATCTCGAATCCTTTTTTTTTCAAAGAGGAAAATGTTTCAACATCGATAGAAAAAGAAATAAAAATTAAACTCTGCTGTTCGTTTGCGGTATTTCATTAATGTTTTGACAGACTTTGGTCAAACTTGAAAGCAATTTGAGCTAGCTCAAATGTGGCGCCCACTGAAGTGAAAATCTTCATAAGCTTGAATACCTATTTAATGGCGTAATGCCATTATTTGGCCACAAGATAAAGCAAAAATTACACACAATTTCAAACTTTGGCCACAAGATAAAACAAAGATTATACTTGAGGTCAAACACTTACCACAAAATAAAGCAAAGACTTAAAACACTTTCAAACTTCGGCCACAATATAAAGCAAATAGTAGACATGATTTCCAATTATGGCCCTACAAAAGCAACGATTAGACATAATGGCAAACCTTGGGCAAAAGATAAAGCATTTGGCCACAAGATAGAGCAAAGATTAGACTTGATGTCAAACGCCGGACACAAGATTAGGCAAAGACCAGACAATTTCCAATTTGGCCACAATATGCCAAGATTAGACATAATTATTTTCAAACTGTGGCCACAAGATAAAGCAAAAATTATACATAAAGCCGCATTGGACACACGACATAGCAAAGAAAAAAAAAAAAAAAAAAAAAAAAAAAAAAAAAAAAAAAAAAAGACATAACGTCAAACTTGAAGCAAAGATTGGACATAATCCCAAACGTGGGCACAAGATAAAGCAATTGTTGTTCCAATTGATAGACGTCCGCTGTTTAATTTTTGGTAAACAATCTATTACGATAGATCCAAAAGGTGTTTAGGAAATTCAGAAAAAAATAGTCATGAGCAAACCTAGACCACTTGTAGGCAAGCTGGCTCAAATGGTAAAGCGCTAGGCTTTTTATTCTGAAGGTCCCTTGTTCGATCTCAAGATTTCGCCACCTTCTTACTGGGAAAGAAAAGTTCTGGAATCCTAGCTCTGTCTTTGTGTGGAAGCACGTATACAATTGTCTCAACGTTAGTCTTGAAACCCATCCACGGTATAGCCAAGTTGCTGACGTGGGACTATAACATACCAACCACTCAAAAAACTAAAAACAACAAACAACATCAATGAACATTTATATCGTCTGAATTTTTGGGGGTAAGAAATCTTGATTATTTGAGCTTTACAGCATAGAACTCACGTTACTTTCTTCATCAGTCAGAAAAGTGGACAGATTAATGTCTAGAAGAGCTAAACCCTCTTCCCGCGCGAGTTAATCAGGAAAAAAACAACACTCCACTCTCTTCTCTCGCTCTCTAATCTCTCTCTCTCTCTCTCTCTCTCTCTCTCTCTCTTCTCTCTCTCTCTCACTCTCTCTCTCTCTCTCTCTCTCTCTCTCGGTGCTAGTGCACGTATCCCATAGGGATGAACTGTTAATTGGTCTTTGATAAAGAGTGTGACCAGGGGTTCGTCTCGGTCCAAGCCCTGGGGCAACCCTGTCGTAACTCGGTCGTTAATCCTACAATAACTGGCTATCTCTCTCTCTCTCTCTCTCTCTCTCTCTCTCTCTCTCTCTCTCTCTCTCTCTCTCTCTCTCTCTCTCTCTCGGTGCTAGTGCACGTATCCCATAGGGATGAACTGTTAATTGGTCTTTGATAAAGAGTGTGACCAGGGGTTCGTCTCGGTCCAAGCCCTGGGGCTACCCTGCCGTAACTCGGTCGTTAATCCTACAATAACTGGCTTCTCTCGTCTCTCGGGTTTCTCCCCGACGTTCCCGCCCGCAAGCTTCCGCAAAAAAAATGTTCTTTTGGTGGATGCTATTATTAGCAACACCGCCTCAAACACTCACCGCCAAACTTAGATGACGTAACAGTAAAATCTTGCCCCCGAGAGGTCTATAATTAGTTTTCAGCCAGGCTTAGTGAGTGAGTGAGAGTTAGTCTTAGATTTTTCTAGAGCTTGTGGGAGAAGTACAGTGGGCTCCTCAAGAGTCAAGACCGCCTAGAAAAGCCCAGCAAGTCCTGTAGAGCCCTGAGGGGGACAACTCCTCACTGGTTTGTTTGCTCAGACATCATGCAAGCACAACAAGAGCAGCAGACTCGAGGCTATCTGGTATCCTCCAACAGACTCCACGTACTGAGACTACAGGCCTTGCGGTAGTGGGACCCATGGCGACAGCGAAGACCATAGGTTAGGGAATAGGCGTTCAATCATAGCATTCGGAGCCAATGAGCTTTCAGAAAACTCCATACGTGACGGACGCGATTATGTCATTCGTTATCATCGTGTGGATCGCACATTCTGGGCTGAGTCCTGAGACCAGGCCGGGGCAGGCCGGCCCAGAGAGAGAGAGAGAGTGTGGCCACAGAGAGCCCCAGGGCTGACAGGCGCTGTGTTTGCTGCTTAAGCAACTAGAATTAGTGTCTGAGATCACAGGGGTGCCTCCAGTTGGAAGCTCGGGGTTTACGGCATGATGGCTTGACTTCAAAAGAGGGTTTTTTTCTATCTATTTTTGTCCCTGTCTGTCTATAACTTAGTCTCTCTGTGCCCTTGTCTTTCTTTGTATCCCCCCTTTCCTCTATGTCCGTCCCTCTTTGTCTCCCCCTCCCTCTCTCTCTCTCTCTCTCTCTCTCTCTCTCTCTCTCTCTCTCTCTCTCTCTCTCTCTCTCTCTCTCTCTCTCTCTCTCTGTTTACCGCACTTGGATTCTCTCTGTCTGTTTCTGACTGTCTGTGTCTCTCTGTCTATATGTCTCTCTTTCTCTTTCTCTCCCCAACCCCCTCACTGTCTCTCTCTCTCTCTCTCTCTCTCTCTGTCTCTCTCTCTCTCACTCACTCACTCTCTATCTCTCTTTCTTTTCTTTCCATCCTTGACTTTTTGCGAAGTCCTGAGTTCTAATTGAGCAGTCTTGTTAATAAACGTTCATCACGCCATCTGCTTTGTTGAAATTAATGCAAAGTGCAGGTGCAATGTACTTAATTCTCCCCTGTTTTTTCATGTCCCCAGATATGCAAGCAACGCGGATTACATGTCCACAGACGATCTGCTACTGTTTCTGGAGGCAGAACAAGGGGTAAGGCCAGATAGGACTATGTAGTACTGATAATCAATGCAGCGGTGCTCTTACCTAAAAACCAAGACTGAGGGTACTTTTGAATAGTTAAAACTAACAATAGTCGGCTCCTTAGCTTACAGAACCGTTGTAGCCACTACCCTTGGGCTAGATTTAAAAAAATTTGTAATTAGTCAAAGTCTCTTAACTTTCCAAATATTGCTTAGGTACCGGGTATGGTAATGAAAAGGTATCGCCAATGTCACCCAACGGTATCGCCAGAATATACATATGATATTGTTCAGGTAACCTATATAATAGTTTTTCTCTAGTCACCAAATGGATTTTCTCTCAGATTTGATCAATTTCTCGAGCACGATCAATATTATCCGCCGTATTTTTAATATTTGTTGTTGTTGTTGCTGTTGTTGTTGTTGTTGCTGTTGTTGTTGTTGTTGTTGTTGTTGTTGGTGGTGGTGGTGGTGGTGGTTGTGGCCATTGGTTTTAAGAGTCTGTCCTGACACCCAAAAGAATCTTCATGAAAGGTTGGAGCTCCATCCGTACATACCGTCAGTAGATAATTTGAAAAAAATGAAAATCACATCTTTGTAAACAATATAGGCTATAATACAGCTTAAGTCGGAGGTTAAGCTACCCCCAACTATCTCCCATCTTTGTAAGCCATCCCCGCCCTTTCAGCATGCGAAAAAGCTTGGTATCGCCCTGCTCGGAATAGATTTTATGTAACATGAAAGTTTCAATTAGAAAGCAGAGTAAAGTCAGGCAACATTGTTACAAAGCAGCAACAGCAACTGAATGAATGAACAACATCGACGAGAGCAACAACAACAACAACAACAACAGCGGTAGTGGTTTACCTTGTAAAAGTGGATTGAAGCAAACGGATCCAATCTGGGCAGTCTACTGAACAAAACTCTTTGATTAAATCTTTCATCCATAAAGCAACAACAACAACAACAACAACAACAACAACAACAACAACAACAACAACAGCAGCAGTAGTGGTTTGTTTTGTAGAAGTGGATGCAAGCAAACGGACCCAACCTGTGTAGTTTCCTCACCAACACTCTTTGATTTAATATTTCATCCATCACAGAGATTTGCGGGGGAAAATGCTCGACTTGTAGTGATTTTGACCATGAACACAACAGCCAGTCACTGTTTCTTCATAAATATACCCTTTTAGTATTATTCGTGTTTACCTATTTATGTCAGTGAAATAATAAGGCCCTATTGCATCATGTCCAATATTTAATCGCAATACTGTCAATACGACAACGAGGTTTCACTTAGCTACAGATTCTTCTTCTAAGTTACGAAAAAAAAAAACACAGAGGATTTAAACACACGCCTCCACTTGGGCGGAAGAGAGTGAGATTGCGAAAGGCTCCTGCGGCAAATCCAGTTTGAGCAAATCCAATTTCTTCCTGGGGTAAATGTTTACATGTGGGCCGGTTTGTTTCAGTGCCAAGTCGAGTCGACTCTGTGGTCCTAGACACACCGAGATACATGTAATCTCATTCCCTCTCTTTATCTCTAGTATCTGTCTGCCTGTCTGTCTCTCTATGGCTGTTTGTCTCCCTGCATCTTTGTCTTTCTGTGTGTCCGTGTCTGTATGTCTCTCTCTATATATTTTTTCTCTCTGTCTCTCTATGTCTGTCTTTTTATCTCCCCTCTCTCTCAGTCTGTTTGTTTGTTTATCTCCCCCTCTCTCTGTCTCTCTATGTTCGTCTGTTCATTTCCCCCACTCTAGGTCTCTCTATGCTCCTCTCATCCTCTCTCTCTCTCTTTCTCTCTCGCTCTCTCTCACCCGCAACCATACACACACACACACACACACACACACACAGTCTGCACAAACAAGCTAACAAGTTGTTTACACTGTGAGCAAAAGGGCGCTGAATAATGATTATGTTTACACTTCGTGTGCTAACAATCATATTTTTAAAAACTATGGGAACTTGTTGAAATGACTTGAATAAAGCGTGATATCGCTGGCCCGCATAAAGCATACCTCAATGCAAACAGTCCGTGCTACGACGGGCGTGATAGCGGTAAAACAGTAAAGTCTCATACTGTCATAGCGCACGGACTGGAAGCTTGCTAATGAAATAATCATGTGAACGTGCTATCTTCCCGCGGCACCTCGATAAAGCCTTTCGATATTTCCATAAATATCAGGTGTTTTCCTTGTCGCTGTTGTTGGTGTTGTTGCTGGTGTTATTGTTCTTCTTTTTTCTGAACGTCCGTCGGAAGCTTCGGGCCTCTATCGTTATCCAGTATGGTAATAATGCCATTATAATGTTGATTCCTAGAGCCTTGTTCTTTTCATCTAGCTGTGTATCAGAGTGATTGAAAATTGATATCTCGCTACTTTAACATGCTGCCATGCAAGGGAGTCTCAGCCGGTCACATCATATTGACACCTTATTCCTAACCAGGAGGGAACAAGATTATTTGTTGGAGAGTCGAACCAAAGACCGTTGATCTGAAGCTGCTTCGCTCTGCCGACTGAGATTACTCGTGCTCCAGGCTACAGATACCAAAGGGCTGTACAGACCACGTGATTTTTCCATGTTTGTATCATGGGAGTCATTTCTGTTTAGACGATGCATATGTGTCACAGATTATTAAAAAATACACATGGGATATTCAAGTCGTGCGTACACACAATAACAGAATTCACATGGGCCTGAGGGGTTAGGCGAGAACTACATTTTTTCCATGTGTGTATCATTGGAATCATTTTTGTTCAAACGATGCCTATGTGTCTCACAGAGTAAAACGAAATACAAATGGGAGATACACAACGTAACTGTATAAACACAATAAACCAGATAAGAGTTTTCGATTTGCATGGGTTGGAGGGGGCAGCTGAGGACTGTACAGACGATGTGATTTTTCCATATGTGTATATCGTTGGAATCATTTATGTTCAGAAGAGTAAAGATGTATGCGTGCCACAGAGGAGAAAAAAGACACACATGGAAGACATACGTAGTGTGTACATACACACAAACAAACCACACGAGAGCTTTCGATTCCTATGTACCAGAGGGGTCAGCTGAACACTGAACAGACGACGTGAATGGTCCATATCCTTGGAATCGTGTCTGTTCAGACGAATCACGATGCATAATGTTTCACTTAGTAAAAAAAAGAACACATGGGAAATCTATACACGTCGTGTGTACACGCACACACACACACAGACCAGACAGGAGTTTTGGATTCCCATGGGCCTGCGGGGTCATCTGAGGACGCGCCTGGAGTTGTGCTGTCGGTGTGTTGTGTCTGTGTTTACTGTGCCGTGCTAACGACCCGGAGTGTTTGACCGCACCAAACATTGGACCAGCTGGTCTCGAGTGCTGTGTCCTGCGCTGGACCCCAGCTGTTGAAGACAGTGACATAATGGTGGATCTCTGGGACCACGAGATAGTGACTGGTGGCTAGTGGCCTCGGTTAGTGGTCAGGATTCACGCCTGTCATGCGGAAGACCAGGTTCGATCCCCGCCGCGGACAATATCATTCGCCGTATACTACAGGAGGGGAGCGTAGTACAACGGACAGGCTCCCCTGGAGATTTGAGGGTAAAACAATAGACATACTTGCATCAACATATATTGGAAGATAATGCACCGGACAGACTCCCTCGCAGACATTGTAAATTACTTACAGGCACAGAGTGATTGAGTGAGTTAGTTTCTGAACGCCTGATAGTTACGCCAGCAGCTAGTCTATATTGTGAACGGGTCCCAAGACTAACGTCCAATGATTAAATGTGCTGCCACACACAGACAATGCAGCAAGACAATTCCTTTCTCAACCGGTCACATTATACTGACACAGATGCAACAAATAGGGGACGAAATCTGGCAAATATTTTTTTTTACGATCGCGGGATTCGAACCGGAAACCTTCCGATTGGAAGATCAACTCTCTACCAATTGCACCACTCCTCGCATCAACCGTCTGCCGCCCCCTCCCTTTTTTTAACACACACACAGACATTGGAGGGTAAGAACAGTCATTCAATCGTACGCAGATAGCGTGTGAGTGTTACAGAGCGAATCGAAAAGGATGATGAAATTTCTCCTTTTTTTCAATCAGCATTACTTTCGCTTCGCGCCCCCGTCTGCCCCCAGCCAGCGCTGGTCGATAGCAAGGCAAAACAGAAACAAAACAAAAAATAGAATTTGGACAAGAATAGCGAGCAGCATTTTCTATCGTCTTAACAGGGGATTGTTCAGGGCTTAGATAAAGCTCCAGGAATTGACCACACCAGTCTCCCGACTGGACTTAAGTGGACGCTGCTAGACGCTAGTACTATACTAAGCTTTGTCCATTGTTGGTTTTTGCCCGTTTTTTTTTCCTCTCTTGTTTTTGTTTATTGTATCTATTCTGATTACTTCCTGTTCCTCTTTAGTCCTGTCTTACCCGCCCTCTTTCTCCATCTATATCGATCACAGATTGTTTCTCCCATCCTTACATACTCTCTCTCCCTCTCTCTCTCTCTCTCTCTCTCTCTCTCTCTCTCTCTCTCTCTCTCTCTCTCTCTCTCTCTCTCTCTCTGATCTGTCTTATCAATTCATCTGATCTGTGTTTGCTTATCTATTTTTGTGGCTTTGGAAGGTTTTTCGTTGGTCTGCCCCCTCCTAATCTCTTCCTGCCTCTTTTTCCCTCCCCCACCCCACCCCACACCCCGCGCGCGCATTCTACCTTTCTCCTCTACCAACATAACCTTTGATTACTTCCCTCTCTACACGTCTATCTGACAAACTCCATCATTGTCCGTGGTGACCCATATCGGGGCCTGCTTAGGTCTGCCAAACTAAGATAAGAGTGAGTCGAGTCTGTAAACTCAGGACAGTGGAACTGTGGTTGTTGTTGAGTTGGTTTAACGTCCAACATCAGCCCTATATAGGCTATATTGTGGACGGGCCCCAAAAGTGACGTCTGACAATTTTATGTGCTGCCACACACGAGACAGGGCGGGGATACCATGACTCCTGTCTCATTCATTCATTCATTTAGATGTCAGGTCTGGCGCAGACATCGACAATCAGGGATTTCCAAGCCTCTCTGTCTTCATTCCGTCTGATTATGTCCAGCTTAGACAGATTCTTGTTCGATGTGTTTATGAAATGAGTCAGACTGTCCATGAAAGTCTGTCGTTGTCGATCTCCAGCACGTTTTTCTTCCACTTTTCCATGCAGCATTAGTTTTTCCAGACCGTCGTGTCTATTTATATGGCCGAGAAATTCCATTTGTCTCTTTCTTATCATTTGCAACAGTGACCAATCTGTCCCGTACAAGACTTCTTCCTTTGTTTTCTTTTCTGTCCATGAGATTCTAAAAATTCTTCGGAGAAACCACATTTCGACTCCTGCCTCAGCCGGTCACATTAAACTGACACCGACCCGACCAGTTGAGAACGAAATCAACAGGGCTCGAACTAGGAGTAGGACCTTTTGCGTCGGAAGCCTATGTTCTACCCCAGGGCCACCCCCAGTGGAACTGTGAACTGGGCTGTAGGCTCCAGACTGTGGACAGTGGACGTGTCTGGTACTCCACTTGGTTTGGAAGCAATCCTTCGGCCACGTGAACTGTTTATACTAATAGAGGCTCTGTTATTTATTGGACGATAATTATGATAACTGGAAACATAACAAAGTCCGTTAGGCATGGCGTTTTCTGAATGCGCATTGGCTACGGGAGTCTAGAATAGAGCTATGGTTGGCCGCCGGTGCCGACATTCTGTTCGTCAACTATCGTCTTCGTTTTCGCCTTGGATCCTATGATCGCAAGATCTTTTTTATATATCTTCTCTGTAACTCTTTATTACTCAAGTCTTTCCGGGGGCCGACTGGCTCAAGTGGTAGAGCGTTGGTCTCCAGATCGGGAGGCCCTCGCTTCGTAACTCACGGTCGGCAAATTCATTGGTCCGATTTCGTCCACAGTAATTGGTTGGATCGGCGTCAGTATGGTATCTTCGCTCTGTCTCGTGAGTGGCAGCACATAAAATAATCAGGCGTTAGTCTTGGGACTCGTCCATATATAGCCTATTTAGTGCTGACGTTGGACGTTAAAGCAACTCAACTCAACTTTCAATCTTGCCGACAGGTTGGGGGGAAAGTGTGTGAGTTTTTTTGTTGTTGTTTTTTCTTTGTGTGTTTTCTTTGTTTGTTTGTTGTTGCTGTTGTTGTTGTTGTTGTTGTTGTTGTTGTTGTTGTTGTTGTTGTTGTTGTTGTTGTTGTTGTTTTTGTTTATTTACGGATTTTTTGGTGGGGGAGGGGGGATAGTTCCATTCCCTGACAGGATTACAAGATGCTTCAGAAATTGCCCATGGCGAGACGAGCATAGAATTTTTACTGCGTCTAGAGTTCTTTTTGTTAGTGGATTGAGTACTTACTTTGTGGCAAGAGAGGGTATCTTGTTCGCCCCCCCCCCCCCCCCTCTCTCTCTCTCTCTCTCTCTCTCTCTCTCTCTCTCTCTCTCTCTCTCTCCTCTCTCTCTCTCTCTCTCTCTCTCTCTCTCTCTCTCTCTCTCTCTGCGACTCCACTCACTGATAAAGCCTATCCACCATCGTGATGTACTGAATTTCCTATGCTCAGTGATTGAACTAAATTACGGACTCGAGTTTTAATGACAGAAGAAATGACCATTATTTATCAATTTAGAGCATTTCCTGTGGGTAAGAGAGCGCAAAGAGGGAAGTCTGACCTTATACCTCTAGTGCTTTTTCTTCGGGTTGTTTTCATATTGCCTTTCACTGATCAACTGACTTTGAAATGATCGGAATTAGCGTTTAAAAGTGGAATAGTATATTCATTATGAATTTAATGTGTCTCAGTTTGTGGCGTTTGGTGGTTTGTCATTGGTCTGCCCTAAAAATCAGTCAGAAGCATCGGTTCACAGTCATCAATACCGGAATATCGCTCGTTCTACATGTCACAAATTGAAGACTGTCGTCCATCTCGAGTTGGATCGGGAATATTACAATGGAAATAATGTATTGAAAAAGGGGAGAGTTTGGGAAAAAGATTCGTTCAACAAAATAATTGGAAAAAGAATGAAGGACACTAACTGATAACGTATGGCTTGCTCTCGTGTGAGTTGAGCTCATTCTGTGGAAATGACAGTAATATTTTCCCCGTGTGAAAATACATGTATGGACTTTACAAATAGGCCTGCGGCGTCGAGCCATCTCTTGAAAGTTTATGAATGAAAGAAGGAGATAGAGAGGTGACGGAGGTATATGGCTAGATATGTGTAAGGCAGGGAGACAGAGGTTATATGGGAGGTTTAGGAAGGAGTATTAATGAATACATTGATTAAATAGGGAGGAACAAAACAGGCATACTGAGAGACAAAGAGTTTATAAACATCGTAAATCTGAGAGAGAGAGGGAGGAGGGAGAATGTTTTAAAGATAGAGAGAGATGAGAGGGGAAGAGAGAGGGAGTGATATATATATATATATATATATATATGATATATAGAGAGAGAGAGAGAGATAGAGAGAGAGATAGATAGATAGAGAGAGAGAGAGATAGATAGATAGAGATAGATAGATAGATAGATAGATAGATAGATAGATAGATAGATAGAAGAAAAAGAAAGGGAGAGACAGAGAGCGTGCGAGGGTGACGAGTTGAGGTGGAGAAAATAGGATAGCCAAAAACACGTGCATGTTTTCGAAATAATCAGATTATTTTTTCCCACTTCGAATGATTCTATTTTTCGCCATTCCAAGTCCTTATAATTATTGATTCTAGCGGGGGTGGCAAAAGTCATCTGCTGCCTGTTTCTGATTTAAGACTCTCTCTCTCTCTCTCTCTCTCTCTCTCTCTCTCTCTCTCTCTCTCTCTCTCTCTCTCTCTCTTTCTCTCGCTTGCTCTCTAACTTTACATCTTCTAGCTCTTTCTAAGGAAATGATTTATGTTCAGGCCTCATTAAGTGCGATCCTAGGTCCTCCACAAAGGATCTATGTTTATCACATTTGCGAGAACAAAAACCTATTCAGGTTCTTGAATTTTTTAAAGCTATATTTCTCCTCGTTTTTTCTTCTGATTCCTTTATTGTATCGGCCCAGTTGCTACACGTTTTCTATTTCCCCGAACCCTCTTATCTGTCCTCTATACATTTTAATACATGTATTACCTTTTGCTCTGATAACATTGGGTTCCTCATTCATGCAACGTCCCCCGCAAGGATTTTATTTAATCAAGTTTAGTTTAAGTTAAGCATGGAGCCGATAGTATTGCTATCTGAAGTAAGCATTTTCATACTGGTAAGAGACAATGAGGTAGCTGATGCTGGTTGTGTTCTTTTTGCTGCTGTTGTTGTTGCTTTGTTGCTGTTACTGATGTCGCCGATGCTGTCGCTTTTGTTTTTTGTTGTTTTTGTTGTTATCTTCATTTAATGTTGTTGATTTTGACCATAGTCATGACGACGATAACCATGATGTAAAAAATGGTTAGCTGAAGATTGTCGATATCATAAAAATATTATTATTAAATTATTTCGATGAAAATCATTTTGATTTTCGATGGAAATCATTTTAAATGATATGGAAATGGATCTAATGATCTATGCATGAGACCTTCAACCATGACAAAAATATCGATTTACTCTGATAAGGAGGATGTTGGTGAGAAAATATATAAAACAACGACAAGAGCGAGGTAACGACGAAAAAGACGAGGACATGACGCTGACGACGGCAGCGACGGTGATGATGGTGATGATTTACAAGACGATGACGACAATGATGGTAAATACAATGACGACGACAACGATTATAATGATGTTGGTGATTATTATGATATGATGATGGTGATCTCTTCTTAGTCATTCAACGACTCCTTTGTCCCCAAAGGAGGATCCAATTCGGCGACGGGATCTCAGAGCGGGGTACCAGTTATTTGGCCTTTTTTTTTTTCAAATGATGGACCCATTCATTAGAAAACATGACTTGGGAATCGAACCGCTACGTTCTATTGACTGAGCCGCATCGCCTCCCGGCTGAGTGATACTAAGTTCATCTTTCCTGGTAAAGATCGTCAGTTCCGTTCCTAGAGCGCAGGCACCAGAGTTGGATAAAGCAGAACGCTAACTTGCTTAAACGACTTATAAGTTCTGAAGTCGGATCTTACGGCACGACAGGTCTCAGCCGTTACTGAATTTCCAGACTGGCATAGTTTGTCCAGGGATACCAGGCCTCTCGTCTCTGTCGGTTGTATTATTGTGACGCAGGCCTAAGCAGTCCGGGACGGACTCCGGCATGTTTTATTTATCTTTGTAATAGAGAAGGTCTCCCTTAGTTTTTAGTCTTATAAGTTTTTGGGTGGCCACGGAGGACGATCCTATACGTGGACGGGTCTCAAGACTCATAGTGGGATAATAATAATAATAATAATAATAATAATAATAATAATAATAATAATAATAATAATAATAATAATAATAAT
>RQTK01000879.1:169505-206235 GCA_003991915.1 Elysia chlorotica
CTCCTCTCTCTCTCTCTCTCTCTCTCTCTCTCTCTCTCTCTCTCTCTCTCTCTCTCTCACCCCCACCCCCTCTTTTTTAATATATTTTTCACTGTGGTTAAAAAATATCTTTGAAGATTTATCAATAATTTAAATAATCTAAGTTTTTCTTCAGATATAGGCATAATGTTCGAAAACGGTGAAATATTTACCCTTTGTTAACTTCAAAAGTTGTGATGCCAGGTATTTAAATTTATATATTAAAAAAATCTAATCGCAATTTGAACTTTTCCATTTTTATCAAGCTTAGGGAATATTGCTGACTCCTTTTAATTTTGCCCCTGAGGTATCTTTAAATTTAATTTGATTGACTTGAAGTTCAAATAAATTCAATGTCTAGCATTTGCCTCCGCCTATTTTTAACTCTTCTTTTATTTTGTATTTTAAGGGATGTTATTGTACAAAAATTTTTCTTTACAATTCTTTGTCACAATACAGTGGTGGGGATGCGATAGTCTTGACGATTTAGCCCCTTACTGGTTGGGTCGATGTCAGTTTAATGTGACCCGCTGAGGTATCCCCTTCCTGTCTCATGTGTGGCAGTACATAAAACTGTCATCACACTGCAGTCTTGAGGCCCGTCCACAATATAGCCTATGCATTGCTGATGTTGGACGTTAAACCAACTCAACTCAATTCCTTTTCAAAATAGTAAAAATGAGATAAACATTTCAAACAAACAAACAAAAAAAACACTTCAAACCAACAGCCTAAGAAACTGTAAATGAAAAATTAACTTTTGACCTTGTGTAGCTGATTTGTGTGTTTTTCTTGTCTTTATGTGAAACAGGAGGGCTCAATCAAGAAACACAAACTTGCCAAAGAGTTGTCGGACTTGGTCTCGTACTGCGTCTCACGGAGATTTGAGGATTTTCAAACATCAAATACCAACCGTAATTATTTTTTGTTTGTTATGTTGTAAAATGTCACATTAATGTCACACATAACAAAAGATTTATGCAAGACAAAAATATAATTTTCTGCACTAGCGTATGGAAGAGTAAGTTTTTTTTAATTGCAAAAAAAAACAACAACAAAATCCAAACACCATTGACGAAGCAATGAAACCCTTCATATGGCATTGATTGTTGGCATCACAGAGACTGGAGGCTTTGTCAGAATTTCTTGTTCAAATATTGTCAAAGGGGAACTAAAATGTAATTTAAATAAAACTATCTAAGAGTGGTCTCCTTTGATAAAGTTGAATCTGCCTTACAATTAAACATTTTTTTTTTCTAATTTAACTGTCTGATACAAGTGCATGGCATGATGCAAATGTTATGTTTAGATGCAAATGACTTAACCGCATCTTTATTGTGTAGAAAAACTATCGAAGGGGTTTCAAGGTGTTCTAGTGACATTGCCCTAAGGTATAACAATGATGCCCCCTGGACAAGCTGCAAGACTGATGTCTGACAAGTTTATGTGCTGCCACACAGAGACACTGCGGGATACCATAATTCTGTCTCAGCCGGTCACATTAAACTGACACTGACCCCACCAGTAGGGGACGAGTCTCCAGAGCAAAGCTCAACCACGGACCTCCTGCATCGGAAGCCAACGTTCTACCCCAGTGCTACTGCATAACAAAATATTTCACTCCCCCCCCCTTACCCTCCAGAGAACTACTGGGAGATGAACTCGTTCAGCGAGTCCCAGGCGCTGAAGCTGGCCCTGTCCTGTCCCGAGGACTTTGTGAACCACAACAAGAAGTTCCTGTCCCGCATCTACCCCAACGGCATGCGGGTCGACTCGAGCAACTACAACCCCCAGGACCTCTGGAACTGTGGGTGCCACATGGGTGAGACCAGACTTGTGAGACTTGAGACTTATAGAACAAACAGTGCTTGATCTTGTTGTTAGCTTTCCTATGAGCTCTGTCAGTATGGGTGAGACTTGTAAGCAAGCAGTGCTTGTTCTTTTTACGGTCTCTGTGTGTATAGGTGAGACTTGTAGACAAGCAAGACTTGATCTTGTTAGCTTTACACCGAGCTCTGTCTGTATGGGTGAGACTTGAGACTTACAGACTAGTGGTGCTTGATCCTCTTGTTCGCTTTCCTGTTTGATGTTGCATAGTGTCTTAAGTCAGCTTTATACAGGCCATATTGTGGACCCCGAGACAATTTTACATGCTGCCACACCGAGGCAGTGTGGGGAGACATGTACTCCTGTACCAGCCGGTCACATTATTCTGACACCAAACTACCAAGAGGCGACAAAATCTGCCAAATTAAGTTTTCACCCGTCTTGGGTTTTGAACCGGAATTTTCCAATTGGGAGACCAAGGCTCTACCACTTGTGCCAGTTCGTCTCCCACCACCCCATAGATAGAAAAAGCACTAACACCAATAGCTTTTAGATTCCTTCTTGGTATATTTAATTTTAAGGCAATTTTATCAACATGGAAAGTCACATAAAGCTAGATTTGTTTTGTCTCTCCTGCCCCCAGTGGCGCTGAACTTCCAGACTGCGGGGCTGATGATGGACCTCTACCACGGATGGTTCCAGAAGAACGGCAGCTGTGGCTACATCCTCAAGCCTGCCATCATGCGCGAGGAGATCGCCTACTTCAGCGCCAACACCAGGGATGTCATACCCGGAGTCTCCCCACAGATTCTGCACATCAAGGTAATGGAGGGCAAGGAGAAAAAAGAAGATTTTTGATTAAGGTCTGCTGGGACATTAAAATTTAAGTGATACTGAATAAAGGAGGTTAAAGCTTCCCTAAAATCTTAGTGTATGTGGAATGTTATTCTTCTGCACTGGCATCTTGTTTTGATGAACAGGTGCCTAAAACTTTTCAAATACTTCACCATGTCTTAGTCTACACCATTAGTAACTTGAACTTCTGAAATCTAAATGTTGTAATTTATAGTTCTATCAAGGTGCTGACATTATTAAACATCTGGCAATAACTTCTCAAATGCTCAATCTTGTCTAGATCATCAGTGGGCAGAACTTCCCCAAGCCCAAGGGTTCGGCTGCTAAAGGCGAAGTCACCGACCCGTACGTCACGATAGAAGTTTTCGGCATCCCTGCAGACTGCGCCGAGGAGCGCACAAAGACGGTGCCTCACAACGGTGAGTGAGGGTCACCTATATCGTCACAGTGCTACTACAGTTAGGACACAAGTGAGACTTGTGCCAAAATGCAAGTGATATATTGTTGTAGAGGTGAAAAGGAGACCAATCTAAGGGCCTGTACAGACAAAGAATTTTCTTTATGTGCATGTCCTTGGAATTGTTTCTGTTCAGACGACCCATTATGCCACAGAGTGTAAAATACACTACTCCTCAGGTTACAACCGAATCTTTGATTCTCTGATACATATACTGCTCATGTATTAGTTAGATCATATAAACCGAGCTCATGTATTGGTTAGATCATATAAACCGACCAATCATCGGCCCTATTGTTAACTCAATCTTTGTTTCTCTGATACGTATACTGCCCATGTATTCGATATATCATATTTTAACTGACCAACCACCTCCTCCTCAGGTTACAACCCGATCTTTGATTCTCTGATACGTATACTGCCCATGTATTGGTTAGATCATATAAACCGACCAATCATCGGCTGTAATGTTAACCCAATCTTTGATTCTCTGATACATATACCGCCCATGTATTCGATATATCATATTTTAACTGACCAATCACCTCCTCCACAGGTTACAACCCGATCTTCGACGAGAGCTTTGAGTTCCAGATCAACCTGCCGGAGCTAGCCCTGGTGAGGATTGCGGTTCTTGACGACGACTACATCGGCGATGAGTTCATCGGACAGTACACCATCCCTTTTGAGTGCATGCAGACAGGTACAGAGAGACTGCACTGGGGGGAGGGGGAAGCAGGAGATGTGTTGGTGATGCAGGTTTTTCATGCTGTATTACATGTATCAATTGGGGGGGAGCACATGAATTTCGGAGACTAGCTCTGTATCAGTAGAGTTTTGGTTTTTACATAGAATTGTTCTGTGGGAGTAAGGTAGAAATTGAAAATCATAAGTATAAATTATCTAGAGCTGCAGTTTTAAGTTACGCTTATCAGTGGTAAATAATAGGCTTTAAGTGAAAACAAACGAAAGATGATTGCACTCAGTGGGAATTAGTGTACTTTAAGATGCAGAGGCACTAAATCCTTTTGTCATTCAAAGAGATTTTTACCATTAGACTCCTTAAAAACCTATGCGTAAATTATTGTTACTCTTAATTATATTAGTGGTTTTCCTCCTCCTAATCTATCTGTAAGTTAACATTTTATTGTATATGAGTAATCAGTGTCCAACTCGAACCTAGGATCAGAGGATTAAAAAAACAAGTATACGTACAAAATTTTTTGTCTTTATTTCATCGCATATTTAGTGTAGTAAATAAAATATAATCAATGCATTTTTTTCCCTTCTCTCATTATTCCCTACTTGCACGTTTATCTACCAAGCTATTGACCTCCTTGTTATGTTTGAGCCACATCCAGCTAAAAAAAAACGCAAAACAGCAAGAGTAATATACTTAACTGATGATTATCTTTATTTCATGGCATCTTCAAGTCAGTAAATAAAACAAAGCAATAAACTTGTTGTTTTTTGGCTCCATAATCTCTACATATATCTGTGTGTCGACCCGTTGACCCTTTTTTTGGCTCCATAATCTCTATTTATATCTGTGTGTCGACCCGTTGACTCCCATCCTACGTCTGACCAGGCTACCGCCACATCCAGCTGCTGTCCAACACTGGCAACCCCATGGAGAACTGCACGCTCTTCTGTCACGTGGCCATCACCAACAAGCGCGGCGGAGGGGTATGTCCCTCAAATAGTCTGTTCAATATGCTCTGTTCAATATGCTCTGTTTTATATACTTCTTCTTCTTTATTTCTATAGGACAAAGTTTGTTTAATTCAGTGACCCTGCCGTTCTTCTTTTCTTCTTCTTCTTCTTCTTCTTCTTCTTCTTCTTCTTCTTCTTCTTCTTCTTCTTCTTCTTCTTCTTCTTCTTCTTCTTCTTCTTTTTCTTCTTCTTCTTCGTTCACTTGAAAATGACTACACAGAAAGTCCCGAATCTATGAATATAGTCCACAGTCTTTTGAAGTTCAACCAAGGGTCCATATAGTTTTCTTTCCATGGCATGTTCTTGTGGCCAATATTTGTTTCTTGTCTCCTGAAGTTGTCTGCATTCTTGTAGAACATGTTCTGTTGTTTGCTCTTAATTACTTCAGTTCAAACAGTGGAGCCCAGTTGAGCTGGGTTTTTAATTTCCAAACATTAGCACTATAAAGGCTATATTGCAGATGATTCCTAAGACTAACTTCTGACAATTTTACATGCTGCCACACAGAGACAGTGTGGGGATACCATGACTCCTGTCTAAGCCATTCACATTATACTGATCTGCTTAAATAGACAATGTGTAGTGATCTCGTGGAAAATAAGGTGGAGTTTCGACCCAGTCATTGCTCAATAAATACTGCGATACTGAGATGAAGACAGAATATGTCACTGGAACTGTTGAGCTCACTTCTAAATAATCCTTCAATTATTTCAAATTTTTAGACATATTATTAAAACAAATTTCTTGATATGCATTTTTCGTAAACAGGCTGATTTTGTGTGACTGCCAGTACTTTAAAAAAAAAGAAAGAAAAAAAAAAAAGAAATACACAGAGCATAAATGTCTCTAGTTTAGGTAATAACACGGACATATTTCTGCTGGTCAGATTTTAATTGGTTCGTTATTTGATAAGCACAAACACGCAGGAAGTTTTCAAATCAAGAGGTGCGTCACATCAAGTTCTTATTTCTCTCTGCTTTTAGAAAATCAACAAGCGAGGTCTGTCTGTGAAGAAAACACGTCGGTCTCGTGACTACACCAGCATGAAGTCAGTGGGAGTGAAGAGCATCGACGAGACTTTTAAAGTGAGTGATGATTAATGTTATTGGACAAAAGAATTGGCTTTTTTTTTTCTTCATAATTATCCTTGCATGGAAATCTGTAGGTAAGAAATGGTATTCTGCACTAGTTTAATTTTTTTTTTTAATATTTGGATGAAGAACAAAGAAAATAAGTTGAAGGTATACTAATATGCTCAATGGAGCAAAGGCTATAGATGTTTTTATACGAAGGAAAAAGTTGAGTATATAAGTTAAGGGGAATCATTGACAGATTGTAATGGAATGTGAAGAATTTATAACTGCCCCAACACACGAAGATACCATATTATATTGACTTCGTTTAATCACTTAAACATGTTTGTCTTTGTGGAGACACCTTGTCATCTCACTGAAGTAAAATAAAATCATGATTCAATTTCTTATTTTTTATTTTTATAAACAGTGCTCTAAAGCCCATTTGAAGGTTACCTCCTAATACCTATAGTCTGTCTACACTGTGTGTCTGTTGGGCTCAATACAGCTGCTACTGTGCTGACAAGCTGTGAATATACATTCTAATTATAACTCTTACTGTGTGTCTGTTGGGCCCAATACATAGACTACTGTGTTGACAAGCTGTTATTACACATTCTAATTATAACTCTCACTGTGTGTTTGCCGCGCGCCCAGATGGCCATCCAGCCGCTGAGAGAAGGGACGGACATGCGGGACAATGTGCACCTGGCCCTGGCCACCTTCAAGGACTCGTGCTGCCTCGCCCCGATCGCGAACATCAAACAGTGCATCCGCCTGCTGTCGTCACGTATAGCCACCTCGGCCGAGCACGTGTCGCTGTCTTACGTCATGCGCGGAGAGGTGAGTTATATAGAGTCTCAGTTACATTGTTAGTGCATGGTTTCAGGTTAACCTTTTCTTGTTGCATGACTCAAGGGCTACTCCTTGTGTGCACACTATTTTAGGAAATTTTTTTGTTTTTTTGAAATGGGAGGTGTGCAGATCAATTCAAAGAGGTACTAGCACCAGAGCGTATTAAGAAGTGTGCAGCATGATGGGAGAAGGTTGAGCTGTCAGTTCCACAAATAGTCCTTTGTGTGAGAGAAACTCTCTCCTAGTGTTACATCTCCTATGCTCCCAAAGAGACTCCTATACGCCGACAGGTTATGAGACTTTATATCTGACAATATTACAAGATGCCACACACAAGACCTCTAGGGTTACAAGAAGGATCATATATGGCAATGGATTCGTAGACTAACGTCTGACAATTTTACAAGCTGCCACACACAAGACAGTGCAGGGATAACAGAATCCGGTCTCAGCCAGTCACATTATTCTGACATCGATCCAACCAGTAGCGAGCAAAATCCAACAAAGAAATTTGACGTTTGTGAGCTTCTACGAACATCCCGATTAGTGACCAATGCCCTACCACTTGGACTAATTACAACACCAAAAGTTCATGGTTTTCAGTTACTTTAACTTCTCTAGCCCTACAGCTCTACAAAGCTGTAGCCCTCTGATTTATGCCTCTAATGTCCCATGTGTCAAACGATACCGCGTTGCCATCTGCTTCGTTTTCTGCCTTTAGATCTCTTCCCAATACTGGGTTGACAATATTTGCCTCAAACCACCAAATGATTCTGAATGGGGTCAAATTGAAAATGTTTCAAAAAGTCACAATGAATAGGAAGTGATCAGCTATGTGAAATGATTTACATTATTAGAAATAGCAAGGAAGAAAGTGTTGCCTAAATTTTAGATGGATTCAACCTTAAAGCTTTTGGTCCGATATGATAAGTTGTAAATATGATTTTTAAGGCCAGTTGAGTACATTTTGGGCTGCCACTGTACTTGCATTGTGTTAATTCTCTGTAAATGTGTATGTCCGAAATTAAAGTATACTTAGTAATAATATGTCACATGTTATTTTCTTGCGATTTTTTTCAGTATCCTTACCTTGAAGCCCAAGGAAATCTGCCAGACATTTTTAAGAAATCTCTGTCAGCATTTGAAGATGTAAGTATTAGTATTTTTTTTTCTTCACATTTGTATCATGACATGTTATTAATGAAACATGTTTAACTATGATAGTAATGGATATGAATAACGAATAGAGAAAGGATGAACTCTTCTTCTAGGCTTGTTCTTAGAGTCTATGATTTTAATAAGTGTGAGCTTTGTCCAGTTATATACAAAAGTTTACTTCATTTAACCGCACAAAAAGTAGCAAAATATTTTAAGAAAACATGTAAATTTCGGTATTTTTCCTACCTCTCTCTTCCAGCTGATTAATGAATGCAAGAATATGGTCCAGAACTCTGACAATGTGTATGAAAAGGTTTGTAGCAACTAAAACTTATTTTTTATCAAAGAGGGAAGTTGATAGTCAGCCCATGCACAACAGTCTCTTTCCTCTGATAGGTTCCATATATCAGTATCTTCTTTTTTTTTTAAAAAGAACAAGGTTGTGTTGCTAGTCATTAAAACCACTACCAAAGTTTGCATGTTGTGCTTAACTTACTTTGGTGAGCTATTTGAAAACCTAAGGTCTACATGAGACAAAAATGTTATACCTGTGCACTATATCTTCCAGCTCTCACATAATATCCCTAGTTCTGGACACTATTTTTCAGGCAGGTGTACAAGACACTATTTTTAAGACAGGTGTACAAGACACTTTTTTAAGACAGTTGTAAAAGACACTATCTTTAAGAGTTATAGAAGACACTATTTTTCAGGCATGTGTACAAGACAGTATTTTTAAGACAGTTATAGAAGACCTATTTTAAGAGAGGTTTACCAGACTCAGTTTTCTGCTTGCACCAGCTCCTCCACTGTCAGCGCGCGGGTCTGGAGTGGCACGAGGACCTTGAGAACGTCTGCCAGCAGGCAGGGCTACGCGGCAAGAAGTTCTCCAAGGTCAGTAAGATCAGATATTGATATCAATACAACAATAAAAAAGCTAAATCTAGATCTAGCCGAAAATGGACATCCATCTCTGACTCAATGTGATCTCCAGACACCCTCCAAACACTACAAACTACAGACACATACATACTTTACTGCTTCAAATACATTAGATCTCTTCCACCAGGTCGTGTACTTTTATAAATATGCTGTGCTTTCGAAGGAGTTCAAACCAACATGTCCATTTACATTGGAATTGATAATAAAATATATCATTAGGAGAGAAAAAAGTTTTTGCTTGGTTACTGGGTGCCGAGATTAAAACCGCCAGTACTACATGAGGTGAAGAGGGCCAGCCTGAACTGAATTAAGCAGAGCTATTTGGTGCGCCCCTATGATCCACAGGGCATCCAGAGGCTTAAACTAAGCTTAATTTGGTTACTGGGAACTGAGGAGAGCGACGTAGCTCAGTCATTAGAGCAAAGAGGATTCTTATCAGAGGTATCTGGTTCAATTATCCTCCAATCATGCAGCCTTTTTGCTACTGATAAGGTAGGTGTCAGTATAATATGACTAGCGAAATTCTGGGTATCCCACCAACTATAATTTAATAGATTAACTATAGAAAAAAGTCAATTCTGTAAAGCACAAACAATTGTAGCTTTTCCCCGAGGTTCTTGAGAGTAAGTTATTATCAGAACGTTTTCTTTTCTGTTTTGTTTTGTTATTGTTTTAATCTTACTACATCTCAATCATTTAAAAATCAAGGCTCATCTTTGTGAAAGGCACAGTAAATCTTTTACTGAGCCTAGACCTACTTTTGGCATCTCTTTCCTAAGTAAATGAGAGAAAAAAACGAACAAACAAGAAGCATCTTTTTCTTGGAAAAAAAGAAGAAAGAAAAAAGGTGTAAAGGAAAAATTCAGTCTTCAGTCTTAACTCTCATTCGTGTTTCTCATTACGACAGGCAACAGAGAACTTTGCTTGGAACATCCGAGTGTTGAAGGGTCAGGCGGACCTACTCAAGCAAGCAAAGAAAGACTGCAATGAATATATTCGACAAGTGAGTGATGCTGATTTTGTTCTGTCCAACAGTCAAGTCGTATTGTTTTTCTACTGATGGGGTTGGTGCCAGTATGATGTGACCCGCTGAGAGAAAGGTTCTGGTAATGCTGCTTTATCTCTGTGTGGCACAACATAAAAATTGTCTGATTTATGTCTTGGGACCCGCCACTATTTACGATGCCCCATAGGAAACCTATCTGTTAGAAAAAAAGCTTTACTGTCCTCAATGTAAGTCTGTTAAGTTTACAAGAGTAAAGTTGTGAAATTAAACTATCATTATTACTGTTTGGGTGACCAGAAATATAATGTAGATCAATAATCTGTTAGTGGACTCACCCCCCCCCCCCCCAAAAAAAATGTCAGATCTGAAATGTGTAAATATTTAATGAAGTATGAAAGTCTCATCTCTATGTCGCTGTTCTGGGCAGAAAAATATTAAAATTTTATTTTTCCTCTAGGGAGCTACACCAATGTAAGTAATTTGTAAAATGTCTTTGTCTCAGGGAAGACAAGTTTTCACCCCTTTCTGAGACTGTCCATGCATAAAAATCTGGATTTTATGTTAGTGGACTAGCTAAAGCAAATAGTTAGTCAAGTTTACATACCCAAAAAGGAAACACATTTTCATCAAGGTCCAGTTTCTTTTGCTTGAAATGTTTTTTCAGATTTCCTTTTTCACCTTTTGTGTTCAGAGGTCTTAAATTTCTTTCAAGTCGATTAGCTGTAGAAAAGTCTGATTCAATTCACCAGCTGGCTTAAGAGTTAGAGTGATGGACTTCTATTTGCGAGGTCTCCAGTTAGGTGGGCAAATTTATTTAACCAATTTTCATTCCATACTGGTTTGGTTTATGTCAGTATAATGTGAACAGCTGAGACGGGAGTCCTCGTACCGTCCTTCTGTTTGTGAGTGGTAGCACGGAAAAATATCTTGGATCCTGTCCAAGATATAGTCTAGTCTCCTACGTTTGAAGTTAAGAATCCAACCTTTATTTAAATTCGTGTTTTGAAAAGGGAAATGAAAACAGATTCTGAGCTAAGATTAGTTTCTTTAATTTTTTTTTTTCTCTCTCAGATCAAGGAAGCCGCGGTGACGACTGGCTTGGCTAGAGAGGGCAGCGGCGGCAGCAGCAACAGCAGCAGCAACAACAACAATGGCACCACCGGGTCTACTAACGGCACAGACAGCAGCAATGGAACTCCGTGCTCGACGCCGGTCTTGGAGGGCTTGCCTCTGCCAGAGACCAACCTGGAGGAATCGTGATGATACCTCACATTACACAACATGACATTTTATGACATAGCAATGGCATGGCTTGGCATGCTGGGACAAAGATATTTGCACAACTCACAAACATGTCGCATTGGATCATCGGCACTCGAAGGATTGAACATGGTGTTATAAATACATATTTTAGAATGTCTCAGTTTGGCATATATGGAAACAAAAGCTTCTTTTTTGTAGAAATGGATGTGAGGATGGATAAAACGGATGTTATCTCTTGTTTTATTTTTTAACATAAAGCTTTTCATGGCTTAACTGCATTGGAGATACATGCGATTATTGGTCAAAGGGTACATGACTTTCAAGCCTAAAAATGTTTTTTTTTTTTTTAGTTCTAGCACTGTATAGTATCCTCCAGGGGATCCTAGTTGGTGCTAGAGCAAAGAAACAAGTCTGTAAAATGCAGAGCTCATATAGATAGCAGTCATAGAGTTAATAAAAAAGTGGGAAGGGAGTGACAAATGTCTATTATCCACTTTGCAACATGATATTACAGAGAGAGAAAGAGGGAGAGAGAGAGAGAGAGAGAGAGAGAGAGAGAGAGAGAGAGAGAGAGAGAGAGTGTGTATGTGTGTGTGTGAGTGACAAACAGACAGACTGACAGACTCTGGCTTGAATGTAAGGGCAAAGTGAAGGAATAAAAGAGATTTAGATCCAACCTAACGTGACCTGAATGCCAACAATTTCTTTTCCGACACTTTGAAAAGCTCTGAGGGCCAGCTTAACTTCTATGTCGTCATTTTTCATCATCATTAGCATGATCTCATATCTAAGGTAAATATTCAAAGCTCTCCCTGTAATGACACGATCTGGCTTGACCCTCTGTATTTCAGCCTTTGTTTTTTTTCAATATGCTGGTTCATAGCATCATTTACCTAGTGAGGCGTTAGGCCTTTGCTAGAAGATCAACCATACCGTTTGTCAATGTTTAAGCACAGCAAAACCAAGGAATTGGAGTGAGGGAAGGGAGACAGACACACAGACAGACGGAGACTTATGATAATTCTATCTCTGTTTGTCTCAGTGCAACAATCTAAGAAAGAGACAGTCGCAACCATTAATGTTTTATTGTGTATATATATATTGAATCCTTTGATGACATGAGAATGATGAGTTTTAACCTTCACTCAATTTATCGATGCATGTACGGTGTATTAACATGGATGTGTTTTGTGAGTTGCCTGTTAGTCCTTGTAATATAGAGCAACGCAGAGCACACACTCTAACCTGTGTCGATGTCAAGAGAATTAATAGCTTGTACAAATTAAGCTTCTCAGACCTGTGTTCCCACATTGATTTCAATTTTGTTTTGTTTGGTGTTTCTCTTTTGATTTGCTTGTTGATATTATCTCAACTGTGGAAGTAATGACTTGTGATACAATGATAACCCTTGTTACATGAACCTGTATTGTGTATCTAGTGAGCTTATCTGATGCTTTCTTGGCAACCTACTGTAGATAATGTGTAGAATGTACTCTTAAACTGAATTTCAATATTTCATAAACTTGATATAATTAAAAGTCAAAGAAATTGTATTACTTAGATTATTTATCTTCAATTGTCCAAGATATTGAACACAAAAAAATAAATCTCATTTTTTTATCTTCAGATTTTATTATTGAAACCAGACTATTGTTTTTAGCGCACATTATATTACTGTTCTCCACTTTGCTTTAAAAAAAAACATTTTTTTTGTCATATTAATTTCGATTTTCACTGTAAGCATTTTGCAGCGGCGTTTATTTTAACACCAGATCTCCCAATACCAAACAATGAATTTGTATGTGAAGAATTATCTTTGAAGTTTGATTGTGTTTTTTTCATATGACGAAATAAGACGCAATTTTTTAGCTGTACATTATTGTTGAGTAATATTCGATCTCTATAACGGTGTATATCTGTCTTGAATCATCAAGTCTAGTCTGAGCTTGGCTTTGCGGCGGTCAAACTATAACTTTAACATTTAACTACAAGGGTTCTCAAATTGTTGCAGATACACAATAAAACAACATCATAGTAAAAGTGAACCTAATACAAGAAATCACTGGTACTTTTAAAAGCACAAATTAATTATATGTTAAATAATAACAAGTTTTTAAAACTTTCTCTGAATGTCAGATTTTGAATATCAAATTTGGGAAATGAAGATTAATTTTGACATTGATGAATAACAAAGAGGAATCAAGCTCTCTGACAAATTTTCAAGGTAAATACACCCTGTTAAAGTATCCCATGAAAAAGGAGAAGTAGATTAGTTGATAAAACCAAAAAGCTTCTTATGGGGCTGCCTTGCTTCCTTCTGGTAATCTTGCTGACAAAAAATGATGTCTTGCTCCGTATGTTATATGTTAAACTAGGATCATATAACCAGAGTGTGTGATGTGAGCTGTTGTCAGCTGTTGAGCTTATGGTGCCAAATATAGTAAAGTGTATGTCAATAAACGTCTATATAAATGTGGTTCTATAATACAGGACATATGATATATACGAATGTATGTCTTGAACTGATAACACAACCTTAATATGAGAATATTAATTTGATTTCATTAGGACCCTTGGCCTATCAACAAAACTATATGTGATTTTACAAATCCTCCTAAACGTTTTTCGTTGCTTTTATTTTATAAAACATATATTTGTGTTTTTTGCAGAGAAAGATAAACACATGTGTTCAAACTAATTGCTCACCAGGGGTGTAACGCGTTAGGGCACTACCATATATGGCAGTCCGACGTGTTGTATTGCCCTTGTGTTTATTTCTAGGCACGTAGTCACCGGTATCTGTGTTACTGTTTACATTATATTGGACTGCCCTAAATTGTTTTTAAAACTACTTGTCTCATTGAAGAATGAAGTCTTTCAGCTTTAAATTGTTCTCGGTGTTTGGAGTAATGGCTGGAAAGTTGAGTTCATGCACCTAGAAATATCCGTGTCCTCCAAGCAGAGGCAGGCTGCTTCGTAATTATATACATTACATGTATATGTAAACATATGTATACAAATTTACATATTATGCATAGCAAATCTTTTTTTTTGTTCCTGTGTCATCTCTTTTTTACATTTTTGTACATGCAATGTATTTTATGAATTAATTTATATGGCAAAATGTGTTTTTTAGAGAATGTTTAACTTTAAAAAAAAATTGTGCTTTGTTTACTGTGTGTAACTGAGGTTTTCAGAAATTTTAGTCTCGGAGATTTCAATCTTTGCAATTTACTTGTATGTTATGTATATTATGTGATTTCTGGGTAAAGAAAAAACGTAGATCAAGTTTGTCACTTTTAAAAAAAAATTCTTGGCCAGTTAAAGTCGCAATAATGATATTTAGATTTGTGATTTTTTTTTTTCTGTCAAACATTTAACTTAATCCAGCCTTTTTATGATGTAAGCCGTTTAATCTTTGGATTATTCAGCTTTCGCTTCACAATAATAATGCCGTTGCAATTCCAGGTCTTAGACTGTTGATATCATACGATTTCTAAGGAACAATTTGCTCTCGTAGCTGAGGCTATGACTCAACCTCGTTGGTCTTCATATTGTCGTCAATACTACAAAGTCATGGGTTATCCTCAGGCATTGTGCAGTGGTTTGCAAGCCTCGTTTGCCCTTCAGTTTTCTTGTAGAATTATAGGAATGTACTGTATTGCTGGCATATGTTATGATAATTTGATCATGTAAGACTCGTCACAATAGCAGGATTAAGTTGATTGGCATGGGAGAGTACATGGTTCTATCATATTATTTGTTAGGGTCAGGGGTTGTAAAGTTCTTACATGTGTAGTACTTAGTACATTGAATGTGAAACTTTTAATCCTTTCAGGTAAAAGTGATAGGCTCAAATCTTATTATCTTTGACACAAAACTTCTTTACCTGTCCTCCACATTCACTCTGTGTGCTGCAGGAACTTTTGGTAATGTTGTTATGACTAAATGCCAAGAAAGTTTTCAACTGTTCTAGTCTAAGCAAACAATTTACACTGATAGTTTGAAAAAAGGAAAGGATAGTTAGAAATGCACTTGGGATACCTATTGGTCTGGTTATAAGGGTTATTTACATTATTTTTGTATAGAAGTTGAACAAGTAGTATTATGGAGTCAGGGTTTAAAATGTCACTGCTAAAGAAGCATCGAGTAGAAGTATGAAGGTACCGGCTTTTCTTGAGATATGTGTAATAGAGAGACTAAAGTTGAAGCTGTCATGCAAGTCTAAGACCTAAAATAAGACGAAATGACTTGGGTTGACTGTTTTGCTGCTACTGAAGTCTGATCTTATACTATTATGAAATTGGTGTCAGAAGTCCGTCGTTATGTTTTTGTAATGTATAACTCAATTGTATAAAAAATGAGGGTGGCTTTGTCTCAGGGGTCGAGCTAAGATTGAAGCCAGGGGTTGGGTTCAACAACATCAGCAGGAATGACGGCCCAAATTCCTCTTCTCTCCGCCATTTTTGTTAAGGCTAGCAGTTGGTAAACCTAGTAGAGGTCTAATACTCTAAGAACATGCTTGGCTTACACAAAATTGTTTTTTTTGTCTTGTTTACCATTGACTTGAACATTGTCCTGATGTGTTACTGTGTGATGTAGTGTTATGCTGACGATATAGCCAGGCATCTTGATGTTTTACACACACACACACACACACATATACACCTCCACACTTCCTCACACACTAACTGTAGCAGGCTTCAGTGAGTGGACTCTGGTGTGCACTACACGTTACACTACATTTTACACTACATGTTACACTACATGTACACTACATGTTACACTACATGTTACACTACATGTTACACTACATGTAACACAACATGTAACACTACATGTAACACTACATGTAACACTACATGTTACACTACACTTACACTACACGTAACACTACATGTACACTACATGTTACACTACATGTAACACTACATGTTACACTACATGTAACACTACATGTAACACTACATGTTACACTACATGTAACACTACATGTTACACTACATGTAACACTACATGTAACACTCACACTCGTAATATCTAGTTGTAGATGGCGGAGTGGCCTCCGTCTATTTTGGTTCTCAATGTGTTGGCAGAATGTGTCATGCATTAAATATCTTTTAAATTAGTTAGCCTTTTTTGTCTTTTTAGAGAGAGAGTGAGAGACAGACTTTACAACTTTACAGTAGATTTAAGGATTATGATAATAATAATAATAATAATAATAATAATAATAATAATAATAATGGGCAGTGCCCGACCTGTCTCGCTAAAAAGGGGTTGTGTTACAAAAATACATTGTAAATAATAATATGACAAAAATGAAAATCAATAATAAATGTATTCGTCAGAATCTGCAACTATCAGAGATAAAACCATAGTATGCTCTTTCCGAGCGCGACGTGGTTTAGATCTACATCGGTGCGCGGAGAGCAGGGGCAGACTATTTCCAAGTTTCAACATCGCGGCGCAGTGCCCCATAGAGAGCTTCTGTAGGTCCACTGAGTTTCAGTCCACTAAGATCGTCACTGGTGGCAAGCTATAACAATCTGCAGCTCACCACCACAGGATCGAAGGGTGGAAACAGAGTGGAGGTCGCACCTTCCCTACAAATCGACGACATAAAACTGCGCGGAAAAAAGGGCGAGCTGGTAGAAACAGAGTGAGGGTCGCACCTTCCCTCCAAACGTCAGAGCGACAAAATCACGTGACGAGAAAAATTCAGTGTGTGTTATTATTGCCTAGAACTAAGTAGAAGCATCGTCTCATTTTATTTGTTTCAGTTATACTTATAGGAGATGGATGTGAATGAAGAAATACTTCAATGGATGATACTAACATGGCTGCACTCAAAAAGAAAAAATAGACGACAAATAGATTTGTTTGAAATAATGATTCTAATACGTGGCACTACAATCCAAAGTGTATACGGCATGGAAAGTGTGCGGGGGTGGAAATTCCGTGCATTCTTCAATGTGTGGGTGTCTGAATCGAATAAAAACATTTTTTTATGAAATTGTTTATTATGCATTTTTTCAGCATCTGTACGCGTAGACTTTGTTAATTTTGGATCGCTGATTACGAATCTGTTTTCAGATTTTCGCTACGATCACTGGTTACAGATCTATGTCCAGCTCAAAATACGGGCCTACTTCATTTCCGGTCAACTTTCAGGCGACCACGCACCTGTTGACGCTCGATCTAAGCGCAGCGCTTAGATCTAGCACCATGAGGAAAGGCGACAAAAGAGGCGGGCTTTTTTTAGGCTTCTACTCTGTTTACTGTAACACTTTTCATATGAAATAAATTCTCGCTGCAAAAAAAGAGAAGCTTGGGCGAGATGGTGCGACATCCACTGTGTTTCCACGTTAAAAGTTTACAAAGACAGATAGTTATTATTATTATTATTATTATTATTATTATTATTATTATTACTATTATTACCACCATCACTAACGCCACCACCACCATCATCAGTATTATTGGTTACTGTGGTTGTTATTTTTTTATTGTTGTTTTATTATTATCATTATTATTGTTATTATTATTATTATTATCATAATTATTGTTATTATTATTATTATTATTATTATCATTATTATTGTTATTATTATTATTATTTTAGTATTAAGTAGTAGTAGTAGTAGTAGTAGTAGTAGTAGTAGTAGTAGTAGTAGTAGCAGTAGTAGTAGTAGTAGTAGTAGTAGTAGTAGTAGTAGTAGTATTAACAGATCAGGATCTAGAATCTAGATGTCAAGATCTCTTCTAAGGTGGCCCAACTAAACTCGAACTAAAATCCAACCAAAAATAGCAGTCCAATTCATTGAACCCATACTCATAGATACGAGGCTTTGAAAATCTTAAAACAAATACAGGAGAATGAGAGAAATGTAGATCTAATGGTAGCCAACAATACAACGCACTACACTTGTGGGTGCATGTATGTAATATGTTTCAATATGCTGGGAATATTGCACCTACTTTACTAAAGAATATATTTTTAAAACTATTATTCTGAAGGAGCTGTGAAATTGTAACACACTGTGCAAATTACTAGATATAGTGGTTACTTAAATCAACCATCAATTTAGGATTGTAAGAAACAAAACACTGTTTAAAGATGTTCAAGTAACTGTACAGTAAACCAATATTTAATAGAAATAAAGCCACCTAAAGAGAGGGCATTTCATTTATTAAGTTATTTTGAAGAAGCATATACATGAAAACACATTCTTCCAAAGTAAGACTCAATCTGATTATTTCATTGAAGTGAAAAATAAATTGATCTTTATGTACAATGAGGACAAGTCAATTAATAATCGGATGTTGGTGTGCGTTTTTCTTAATTACAGGTACATTGTACATCAATTCTAGATACAATTGCAGGTTATGAAAGAAAATTCAAGTTTGAATATGAAACAGTTAACTGCAATAGGCAGTACCCATCTTGCCATAATTTTATGATGAAAAGAAATGAAAAATACATGTAACATCAACAGCACTTATTGATACTATTGGCAAATATGAAGCTAAAGTTATTACCTGATTAAGTTCCAATGAATATAACTAAATTACACACAAGCATACAACACAAGACATTTTTATGATCTTATAAAATGGGTTCATTTATAGAAAATAATTTAACGAGCTTGAAATGCAAAGTGATATTGAAATAAGCTTCATATCAGTCCAGTTACAATGATGTACATGCACAAAGTAAAAAAATGATTATTAAAATACAATTATTGACTCTTAACTTTCAGATGACGATCCTTTGTGCTGAGGGTGCTGAGGGTCCTGACAGTTGGCTCCTCTCCAGCCTCATGGATTGGATATGCCAACATTTAAATTTTAGTTTTACCCAAAGAAAAGTTCTGAATGCTGTGTGCAAGTTTTGTGATGTTGAAAGTTTAAGAAAACTGAAAGAAAGAATGGGAGAAAACATCGAGCGATTGAATTTTGTGATGAATGTTGGAAAGGATGCGGACGGCACTGTGTATATGGGCTCTTTTAATAAATCAGGTAATCATTGGGTTTTAGTGTCATTGGACTTGACGTGCAATCCAAATGTCTTATTCTGTGACAGTTTGGGCTGGGAAAGTCCTACAAATTTGTTAAAATATTAATCTCAGTACACATCTGTGTTTGGGATCACTAGATTGGAAGGGCTTGTCGAGATGCATGATAAACACTCTGGTTCAGTGCACATCAAAATGTCACAATTATCCGCTACAAACATGCTCAAATGTATGTGGACTAGAGGCTGTTGTTTGTGCTGTAATCAGCACACTTAACAAACAGCTTTTTAACAAATTGTGTGGTCCAAGATTTTATTTATTTAAAACTTTTGCTAGATGACCCCCTAGGTATGAAAAGTACTTGAGAAGAGTAGTAATTCACTGGTTTAAAAGTGGCCAAGTAAGCATGTCTATTCTTAAACATTGTCCAATTCACTTGGACATTTCATAGGCAACCATTGTTTTGAATGGGCACAAAAGAGAAGCCTGCCTTTCAGTAGAGTGTCCTACAAAATTTGACAAGGAACTAAATAATTTGCTTGCAAATGGAGAACCAGGACAGGAACTGAGGAAGGCCAAACATTACCAGTTGAGGATCTTCATGAAGTGTCGAACTTGTTCAACAGATTAGCCCAAGTGACAAACCTCAACCCCCAGATGTCGGTGGATGACTTCATAAATGTTGATGAAAACGTCGGGACTCATGAAGAAATGTCAGTGGCTGATATTGCAGCATGCATTCAGGAGCCAGAACCAGATAATGAGAGTGCCGATGATGAAGACACAATCATACCACCCATCACCTGCAAAACGGCAACGGATTCACTAGAGCAAATCCGCAATTATGTAATGCAACAATCTGAGAGTGATACAGGCACAAAGGCCTTGCAGCTTGCTTCGTCACTAGAGATTAGTGTCTGCAGGACATGTCAAGACAAGCGAAGAAACAGTCGACAATTGACTCATTTTTCAGCCGTGTGCCACAACAGCAATAGAAGTTCACCTGGCAACTTAAAAAACAAAAACAAAACAAAAGAAAGAAAAACGTCCTTTTGAAGACTCCTTTTTAATGGGCCACTGGCAGTGACTCGTAGCAGCTTCTGCCAGCTTCTATGCTAAATGAGAACATGCAGGATACATTCCCAAATCTGATGAAACTAATAAGGAGAAGTGTTCACTGCGTGTAACAAACACAGGAGAGAAGAAACTGATGGCTGCTCAAGCCTTGACGAAAGTTAATGAGTTGTGTAACTTGTAAGATAAGATTATCTATGCGTTAGCTTTTTACAATAGAGAAGATGCAAAAATAAACGAACAGCAGATTGCATTTTACATGGTTTGTTTCTTCTGTTTTTATGATACTGTTGACGATCGAGATGACACGCAGAATTTCGAGCCTGTACATCAAGATTTGGCAGAGCGAATAGTGCCCATACATCGGGGAAATCAAGAAATAAAAATAGGAGAATCACCCACCACATCGCACCCTCCATTGCAAGTAGCAAGTCCATGTGGCTGCAAAGGGACACCATGCCACAGCCCTTTCTCGTCTCAGGACATAGGGGACTTCAGTACTTGGCTCTAGAACGTTCTGAGCTCGACATCTGCCTGCTGTCGAAAATATCCTGTGGGATTCACCTGGAAAGCCAGACAAGGAATTCCAAAAACTCTGCACAGACCGAAAGAAAGACCCAGAGAACGGACTACTCTCTCCATCGCCACAAAATCTGTAGGGACTTTTTCAAGTTCATTCACGGACTGGGACAGGACAAACTTACTACCTTGCTGAAGCACTACAAGGCGAAACGTGTGGAGGCACGTTCTCACAAGAACTCAAAACGGCTGCCTAAACATGCTCTCTTATGAGGACACTCGGCGTGTAGTGGATTTCATTCTGAACTACGCCGAGATACCGGCTATCCACCTACCAGGACGCACTGCCAAGCACTGGATAACAGACATCCAGTTGCTTCCCACCAGCTGCACCAAGCCAAGCACTGGATAACAGACACACAGTTGCTTCCCACCAGCTGCACCAAGCCAAGCACTGGATAACAGACATCCAGTTGCTTCCCACCAGTTGCACCAAGCCAAGCACTGGATAACAGACATCCAGTTGCTTCCCACCAGTTGCACCAAGCCAAGCACTGGATAACAGACATCCAGTTGCTTCCCACCAGGTGCACCAAGCCAAGCACTGGATAACAGACATACAGACTTGGCCAAGGGCTTCCCCTATCTGACTGATCATGATGGTGTCTGTGTGAGAAATCTGAGGACCCACCCTGACGGTGAGGACAGATGTGGCCAGTTTGTCTCTGTGTCACAGAGGGGTGAGCAATGTGTCTGATGCACTGGATATGCATCTGTTTTGGTGTTCTATGTGTTATACTAAATGAAATATTTGTCATACTGGAGGATTTTAGCATCTGCCTGCTGTCGAAAATATCCTGTGGGATTCACCTGGAGAGCCAGACAAGGAATTCCAAAAACTCAGCACAGGCCGAAAGGAAGACCCAGAGAACGGACTACTCTCTCCATGGCCACAAAATCTGTAGGGACTTTTTCAAGTTCATTCACGGAATTGGACAGGACAAACTTACTGCCTTGCTGAAGCACTACAAGGCGAAAGGTGTGGAGGCACGTTCTCACAAGAACTCAAAACGGCGGCCTAAACATGCTCTCTCCTATGAGGACACTCGGCGAGTAGTGGATTTCATTCTGAACTCTCCGAGATACCGGCTATCCATCTACCAGGACGCACTGCCAAGCACTGGATAACATAACAGACATCCAGTTGCTTCCCACCAGTTGCACCAAGCCAAGCACTGGATAACAGACATCCAGTTGCTTCCCACCAGTTGCACCAAGCCAAGCACTGGATAACAGACATCCAGTTGCTTCCCACCAGTTGCACCAAGCCAAGCACTGGATAACAGACATCCAGTTGCTTCCCACCAGTTGCACCAAGCCAAGCACTGGATAACAGACATCCAGTTGCTTCCCACCAGTTGCACCAAGCCAATGGTGTACGCTGAGTACAAGGCTGCATCTGAGGAGCTGGGTGTGCGCATCGTAAAACTGAGGACATTCCAGCACCTGTGGAGGACCCTTGTCCCCTTCGTCAGGACAATGCCCCCAGCCAGCAATCTCTTAGAAAAAAGAAAATTATGTTTCTTTTTGTATTTTTAATGGTTATAGATGACTTCCAAGAGACAATACCAATTACATGGGCACTTTCTAACAGAGATTGTATTGCATTAGATATATATGTATGAATGCACACAGAAAATCATGTGTGACAGACGTATATGTTCATGAATTTTTTAGAGTAATGGCTGGTAAACATGCTCTCTCCTATGAGGACACTCGGCGAGCAGTTATTTTTAAGATCACTGTCAAATAGGTGTCTGCGGTTATCCATGAAAAAAAGACAAATGTGTGATAGACTTATACTATGTTCATGAATTTTTAGAGTAATGGCTGGTACATTTTTAAAATGCTTGGTGTGCTTCTTTCAATAAACCATATAAGAAACTAAATTGTTTGTCGCATGTTGAGAGAACATGGAAAAGAAAAATTCATACTTTATCTGCTGATGAAAGTACTTAGTAAAAACAATTTAAACTCACTACTGAAATCAATTCAAACTGAGATTGACGAGAAACAATTTTGATTAAAACTTCAAAAGATAAGGACAGAGTTCCGTACTTAAACAATTTAACAGTTCAAGAGTTGGAAGGTCCGTATGGTACCACAATCTGCAGTCGTTCATTGTGACAGACTTGGCCAAGGGGTCCCCTCCACCTGACTGGTCCTGATGGTGTCTGGGTGAGAAATCTGAGGACCCACCCTGACGGTGAGGTCTCTGTGTCACAGAGGGATGAGCAATGTGTCTGATGCACTCGATATGCATCTGTTTGGGTGTTCTATGTGTTACACTAAATAAAATATTTGTCATACTGGAGGATTTTAGCATCGATCAGTCTCCAACAAATGGAAGCCAACTATTGTATTGGCTTCATCGACAGTATGCGAGACCAAACGCCCCACTGCCAAGGAACAAGTGGGAAATGTTCAATGGTCATTGAAGAGTTAATGTATAAAAGTAACAGTGTCATGCTACCAATTGGCACCTATGGACTTTGTTTTGCCTGAAGGACCAAAGTTTAATACTACAATTTTACAGTTCAAGAGTTAGACAAAATAGACTTGGCCAAGGGGTCCCCTCCACCTGACAGGCCATGATGGTGTCTGGGTGAGAAATCTTTGGATGTGACCAGTTTGTCTCTGTGTCACAGAGGGCTGAGCAATGTGTCTGATGCACTGGATATGGATCCGTTTCCGTGTTTTATATGTTATAGTAAATAAAATATTTATCATACTGGAGGATTTTAGCATCAATCAGTCTCCAAAAATGGACACCAACTATTGTATTGGCTTCATCGACGGTATGCGAGACCAAACGCCCCACTGCCAAGGAACAAGTGGGAAATGTTCAATGGTCATTAAAGGGTTAATGTATAAAAGTATTAGTGTTAACTGTTATGCTGCCAATATTTTGAATTGGCACCAATGGACATTGTTTTGCCTGAAGGACCAGAGTTTAATACTACAATTTTACAGTTCAAGAGTTAGACAAAACAGACTTGGCCAAGGGCTTCCCCTATCTGACTGGCCATGACGGTGTCTGTGTGAGAAATCTGAGGACCCATCCTGACTGTGAGGACAGATGTGGCCAGTTTGTCTCTGTGTCACAGAGGGCTGAGCAATGTGTCTGATGCACTGGATATGGATCCGTCTTGGTGTTGGATTTTTGCTACTGAATTAAATGTGTTTTATACTGGAGCATATAAGTCATTCATCTCCTCGAGACTCAACAGCTAGATACTGATGCATGACACGAAGCTTTAAACTGTTAAACAGCGCAAATGATGTTTAGAAGGTCTAGCAATGAAGCTAGAGAAACAAGAAAAAACAAAAAAGGAAACCGACCGGCCATTGTATGGTTCATCCGTTTGGATACACTTGTAGTTCTCGACAAGAAAGATGCACTGTGAGAACCAAACGTCAGCACATCCAACGATCTTACGATGTACCCGAGGGAGCAACGCAAACGACTTCCAGCTGAAACGGAAACCCATTATTGAGGATTTTACGTGTACCAGTCTCCTACAAATGGACGCCAACAATGGTACATGTATTGGCTTCACCGACGGCATGTGAGGCCAAATGTCCCACCACAGAGGAACTAGTGGGAAGTGTTCAACGGGCATCAAAGGGTTAATGTACAAAAGTAACAGTGTCATGCTGCCAATTCAGGCAGTGCCTTTGCGAGAAATGTAAAAACTGTATGTTATTGATGAATATTGGCAATAGAGAGTTAGAGGAGGGAGAGAAATTGAAGTGAGTGGAAGAGATTGTCAACAAAACCCTATGCACGGATGTGAGTAGAGACTGTTTCGAGTGTGAATGTAATGAATGCGGTGTATCTACTAATCATTGAAAGCTTGCTGGGTGGCAAAGTTGTCAGTACAAGTTTTTACAAGAAATTCTGCCAAGGGGCCTCGCCGAGTGCACTGTGGATGTAGCTGAAAACTACTTATGTAACAACTTATAATTATATTCTCTACAATTCTATATTAAATTACATCTGTAGATATTTTTTTTAGAGTATGTGTGTCAACTTACTTTTCATGAAGTTAAAAAAAGATTCATGGTCAAGAGGGGCAATATGGATATGGAGAAAATTTTCTCTCATATCCTGAAGAGCAGTAACTTCAATATTGATTATGGTGGAAAGTAGGAAAGTACAAGACAGAGAAGGCGTATGCTTATTTTGCCAGCAAATTTGTTGGACCACTGTTTTGGCCAGAGTACCTGAAAAGGAGAACTGTTGCTTCCTTACAAATTACAGGCAAAGTTATCCCATCACAGAGTGTTCGAGGCGAGCAGCATAAGCCATGGATTTATATTCAAAACGATGGGGAAGTGCTGGCACTGGCAGCATGGTGCACATGCACTGCATGCAGTATTAGACCAGACATGCAACCACGTTATTGTATGTCTGTACAAAAATAGATCTGGCTATTGCAAATCATTTGCATGAACCAGAAAAAGGTTGGCAAATGGTGGTCTGCTGTCGACACTTCAAAGTATCCTGTTTTGTCAAGAGCTGCTAAAGTTGCCCTCACATGTTTTCATGGGCCTATCATTGAGTCCACCTTCAACATGATGGGACCCATTGTCAATAAACACAACACCCAGCTGAACATGGAGACACACTCTGCCTTTCAAACAGTGGAATATGGTCTCCTTTCAGCAGGTCAGTCAGCTGTCAAATATTTTTCAAAAGTAGATCCAGAGAAAGATGCTGTTGACAAAAACCTGACCAGGAACATGAGGCAAAGCTGGAAGGTGAATGATGAGAGGAAGACAAACAACAGGGCCAACAACAGGAGGGGCATGGTTCCTCTCGAACCAACAAAAAGGAAAGCAAATGAAGCAATTAAATCTGCTATATATATATATGTAACATGGGAGGAAAAATTTGATAGAAGTCTTGAGAAGTTGGTTATAAGGCAGACTTCTCAAGACTTCTATCAAATTTTTCCTCCCATGTTACTTTAGTAACACCAATTGATTACCTCATCCTTAATATAAAAAAACTTATATCAAAACAAACCCAAACAACTTAAATGGTTTAACCTAATCAATTCAAACACAAGTATCAAAACATATCACAGGACAAAATAAAATGCCACTCTACAAGCACACTGCTGCCGGTGTTGTGGTCTGCTCCGACATTTCAACCTTGGTGAATAGATCAGACCAGGATACAGAGCGCTCCCAAACTTGGTACCAACTCCAAATCCTGTCTCTCGTAGATGCAATGAGAATTTCCGGCACTGTGAAAGAGTAAATTATTGCACAGTTTTCGTTATTCAGAGTCACATGAGGTGTGTCCATGTATGTCTGTGTACTCATAGATTTGCTTGAATGGCTTGATAGAGGAGTTTCCCTTGGGTAACCCTTGACCTGAAACAACTGTAAAGCGCAACCCCCCAAATTGTTTTGGTCGCTAACAGACATATCATACCAGTAGATGCATGGATAGCCCAGAAGAAGTCCAAACAAAGACGGAACATTCACGCCTTCTGCGATCTCAATTTCCTCTTCATGACCAGGATCTGATGGGCCGTTCCAATAACACCATTGTTCAAAAGCCTTTCTAGTTACAGCAGTCTTTGCAGTGTCTATGATCAGTGAGGGCTGGATCAAGTTTGAAGTGATGTCCAAAAACTGTGTTGATTCTGGAGAGTGAGAGGCTCGAAGCCAGTCCTTGCTGAGCACATGATACACGACGACATCCATGCCAACTTGCAGCACTCGCAGTTGATTGGACACGAGACCCTTTTGGTGAAGACATCTCAAATAGCTGACCATAGATTCAGGACACACGCACCAGCGATCAAACAAGCAAGCTGGCTTTAATCTTCTGTCCACACATTGGATGTCCAGCATTGCACCCCTCCAGCCTGCTTGTGAAGTCTTGCCAAATATAGCCAGAGTGATTCTTTTCCATTTTGTTGCAGATGTCATACATGAATCTGTAAAATAATAAGCACAAATCGTCACTGTTATTTCAGAAACTGATGACTGAGTGAAGTGGAAATGTATGGGCAATTTTTCTATGCTAAAACTTCCTACACTTAAGATTTATTCATAACTTACTCCTCCAAGACAAATGCCTTGTTCTCAGTTTCCACTGTGAATTTTGGTTGAAAAACAATCACTCAAACCTGAACTGATATCATCAGATATGTCAGTATAATATGGACAATATTTATAAAACATTAGTTAGGATTTAGATCTCTATAGATACTTCTAGTAGTAGTAGCAACAGCAGCAGCAGTAGTAGTTGTAGTTGAAGTAGTAGTTGAAGTACATTTTCTAGTAGTAGTGGTTGAGTTGGTTTAATGTCCCACATAAGCACTATAGATATATAGACCATATTGTGGACAGGATACAAGACTGAGGTCTGACAATTTTATGTGCTGCCACACATGAGACAGGGCCGGAATGCCATAACTACTGACTCAGCCGGTCGTAAAAACTTACATCTACCCAACCAGTAGAGAGCAAAATTGCAGAGCTCGAACCCAGACCTTTTACGTCGGAAGCCGGTGTTCTACCCCAGGACCACCGTGCCCCCCCTTAGTAGTAGTAGTAGTAGTAACAGCAACAGCAGGAGTAGTAGTACTAGTAGTAATACTAGAAAGTAGTAGCAGAAGCAGCAGCAGCGGGAGTAGTAATTCTATTAGTAGGTGGTCAGCACTAACAGCAGTAGTAGTACTAGTTGTATTTTGCTACAATAGTAGCTAAAATCAACTTGACTAGAAGAGATGTCTAGTTGCATTCGAAGATAGCGTAGACGGGTGCATTGGTAAACTCTACATCTAGAATAGATCTAGATTTATTTAGAGTTGAATCAAAGTTCGATCTCAAATTATAAATGAAATATATGCCTGTCGTTCAATTCATATGTCTCTTACCAGACGTAAATAGATCTAAATCTAAATAAATCTACAAGAACCAGATTAATGGTCTTCACTAAGTCTACATAACTTAAAGCCTGGAAAAGAACACTTAAGATGTAGAGCGCATGATAGTGGACATTATCAAGGGCATCAAGTAAACTAAAATCAATCAGAATTTTTTTAAAGTAAAATATTATTAACAAGAACCATAAGTTGGAAACGACGGCAGGGGCTGAGGGCTGAACCGAAAAGATATTTTGGACAAATGAACGGCAAATTAGGTTTAATTTAGAGCCCTTGTGTGTGAAAGTAGATTCGAACACATGATTCATGAGGGCCTAGGACTTTGTCACAAAAAGATGGAGAGATCGGCATGCAGGCAAAACTATAACGCAAAAGATTGATTGGATGGTCAACACAAAGTAAGATCAATATGCAAGGTATTACTTGGTTGGATATGACGCCGATGGTTGAGGGCTAGTTGTGAAGACAGATGGGTTCTAAGTTTCAGACGTATTTTTAAAGGATCAAAACAAATGAACGCGTTAGTATTGTTGACTATCCAATATCGATCTTTATATTAGAAAGCAATGACAGGTGGGCCTACTTAAACACAGAAAAATACACATCTGTACATATCGATGTTATAATTATAATGAAATGGTTCCTTCCGTTTCTTGAATAAAATAAACTTTCTTAAATCTTCTCTAGTTTTGGTTAGGCCTATATATGTCATCGACGGAAAAACAGTAGAAGTGGGTCAATTAATTTACTAGTGCGAAAAACATTGAAGTAGTCCGGAAAGTTCTTTGGGTAGAAAAATGCATTGGCATTCAGGAGAAAAAGTGCGTGAATATTATTAAAATATACGATCGGATGGACATCTGTTTTTTTTTTGCTGCAACGGGCGCTGGCTTTTTAACTAAGGGTATAGCGCTCCAACCTGAGCACAGCTGGGCGCCAATCTGCAGTATCAGCACCTGCTGTTAATATTCACCACATGCCTATTGGTCGGATTGCCGGCGAACTTGCACCCATGCATTTCACATCATATTTTAACAAGGATCTACCGTTTTTACGGTGAATTTTAATGCTTCCTAGATCTAGATGCATAAACTGGATAGAGCCTTGTTTTTTACTGATTCACAGTGATTAAACCTAAGTAAACTGTTGGCAACTTCAAGCAGTTCTTCTTCAGTCTTTATCGCTTGACCTTGCATTTTGGCATAATTTTAGTCTGAGACCACATGGAGATGGACCTAGATCTAGAGTTTATCCATGTCACACCGGTTTTGATACAGAATTTACAATCACGTTAAAAAGTGCGTCACAAGTTTACATCTAGATCTAACTCCTACCGAAATACTGTAAACAAACCTAACGAAGGTGGACCTAGAATCTAGATCTAGTATGGGCGTTCTGTGTGAACTGACATGCCGTAAGTTGGGAATTATTCAATCAAAGTCATAGAAAGATGAAATCGAAAGTAGATTGGTGTTTGGATTTCAAATGATCTGTCCTGGACCCCTCATGTGGACTACGTCACCAAGAAAGGAAACCAAAAGCTAGGCTTTCTCAGACGGAACCTAAGGGGAGCCCCAACTCCTTCCAAGAGCCTGGCTTACACGTCATTAGTGCGCTCGGGCCTTGAATATGCGGCCCCCATCTGGGATCCCTATAAAATTAAGGACACAAACAAAATCGAAGCCATTCAGAGGAAAGCGGCCAGGTGGGCTAAGTCGGCATACTCGCCACATACCAGCGTCACCGGCCTACTACAGGATCTCGGGTGGTCAGGCCTTGGAGACAGGAGGATGATTCTACGACTAACACTGCTCTACAAAATCTACTTCCATCAAGTTGGCATTGAGCATACGGAGGTAGGCATCATCCCAAACCCGCGGCCATCGAGGAAAAACAGTTTCCAAATTTTGAGACCTCGATCACGAAAATCACCCTACACAAATTCCCTAAGTAGATTGGAGTAGTTTCCCTCGAAAATCACTATAATTTTTAACGATTATTAAAGTGTGGTTGTTTAACTGACAAGAAGTTTTTATTAATTATTTATAGATATAGATCATCAAAAATGTATAATTCATGAGGTTTTTAAAACGTTTATCTTCCTTTTAAATATTATTTTTCTGTTGTTGTGTTTACTTTTAGTTCTTCCTAAAATTAACACAGCTGATTACTTTTGTTAACCATAAATTAAGAAAATATTCGATACGTAATATCTAACACGTACGCTTCCGGTTGTGCTGTCACTGGCTTTCTAGTGTCACCAAGTAAATGAGATACGATTTTCCAAAACAGCTTTTGATCTTCTAGATCTAGATATCGCAGTGGACACTATCAGGTGAGCATCTTTTTTGTATAATCTTCAAACACTTTCCTTTGAGTCATAAGTCTAGGTCTAGATCTAGAGAGTCTAGACACTCTGCTCTTACTGTCTTATTCTTACTGTGTTTGTTTACAGTTTCAATCACAGGAAAATTGGTCCAGGAAGTTTTTATCAACTGACGATATCTAGACTCTTAGGTTATCTAGATTCTAGATCTAAAGATCTATCGTATTTAATATTCAATATATTGATTTTGAGCAGTAATACGGAAGAAGAATCAAATACTATAATCTATTTCCTCTCTTAAAAATACGAAAGTAGATTCTAGATCCAATCGAGGTACACATCTTTGATGGACTAGAGAAAAGGTGAATGAGTGAATTTGTCTTTACAGCAAGTCAAGACAAACACGACTAGATCTATATTGTGTACCAAGTATATAGTTAGACAGTTAAATAGTAATACATTACAATAGTAGCAACGGGGACTCCTTTATTTGTAAAAAAAACAACAACAAACAAACAAACAAAAAATGTGCTGAGGTCTCAAAATCAAATCTGTAAATATTCTCTCTAGTGGTTTGGAAACCAATTCCTACATGGCTAGGGATCCAGTAGATAGTGATGTTCTTACCATTTCATTGTGGTTCATTGATTTTTTTCTAACTATTGAAAGAACATGGGTTTTTCAGGTTTGCCTCACTACTTGCTTTTACCATGGAAAGCATGTCAGAAAGGGTTAAAAAATGTTTTTTTCGTGAGGTGGATACAGTGTCAAGTGCCATGCCTGGGGCATTTGCCTCTGCAGTAAATACTGACGCCTTCATGATCACCTATCAGCATTTATTTGCATAGGATGAGTCACAGTTTGCTCCAACGCAGGTCTCATGATCTGTCAGTAAAAAGTATTAAATAATAGTCTGAATGAAGAAAAAAAGGATCCTAAAATTACTCGTAGATCAAGAGAAGAAATTATAATGAAGGAGAGGGAAAAGCTGAGTTTACAAAAAAAAATGAAGAGAGAGAAAAGAAAATTAATAAGAAATGCGAGCTGCGGTAGGACTTTGAAAGAGGTAAAGTAAGAAATCAGAAAAGTAGAATGATTGCATTATCAGAAGTTGAGGGAGATGCAAACAGACATGGAGATTTATGATCTAAATCACTCCAATGGAGTAGGTTGAGAAAGGCAATAGAATTCCGAAACTTTAGTGATCATTACAAACTTCATTTTTCGTGACCAGCATTATTATTTTTTATTTTACTTTTGTCTACCATTTACACCAGTGTATTTGAAAACTCAAAGAGGGAAATTGATAGTTACTTATGTGCGTTCATTGCAGTAGAAGAAAGTGTCAAGTACTCAATGAACCTTTATTGTTCAAGATGAGCACCTACCCACAGATACCACTTCAGTCTATTAAACGTCATGGTCGCCACCGCCAGGTTTGGCTGTATACAATTAAAAAAAAATATTATGTTGAGTCTTAACTAAAGGATTGGAATGGCGTGTATCTGTGTCTCAGTCGATAGGTGTTGGACAGCAGATTCTAGTGCTAAAAATTTTTTATGGCAACCACTTGTAGGAAATTCAATAGCGTGAAGCTAAAACCCCGTTTGTGCTCAATGTTAGTAAGTTTATCAAATTCCTAGACTCGCCTCTCTCTATTATTATTATTTTTATTATTATTATTATTATTATCAGCAAAAGATGTGTAGCCAATCTTGTGCCTTTGGGCTGAAGAGATTTGTTTAGGCATGTGCTTTTCGGTTGGGTCCTTGTCACACAATCATTCAAGTTTAATTTTGGCTTGAATAAGATTCATTGTTATAACATAGTGGAGAGGGGGTCATGCTAAAAGCAATAGAATGAGTGCTGAGCAATTATTTAGGGGGTCCCTGCTCTCACAATCTGGCAAATTTTTTTGAGACCTGATGAGACACAAATGCTGGTTTCTCAGCACTGTCTTTAAATAGCAGCTAATAAAATTGTCAGATGTTAGTATTGGGACCCACCTGCAACATAGTCTTGTGTTTGATGTTTGACATTCAAAAACCAGATATAGAGGTTTATAAGCATACAATCTCACATGCAAAAGTTTCAAACTTCAAATCAAGAAAGGTTTATTCTCCACATGTTTAAAACTCCACCCATGGAATGATTTATGACAGAGCATATTTTTTTACTCTTTCAAATTTTGTCAACTAACATTGATAATCATCACTTATTGGAATATTGGTTGGATGTTTGACTAGTCCAGCTGTGTACATTATGGATTCCCAAGTATGGCTGTGAGAACAGCTAGCCCAAGCAATGTTTACCGTATACATACTGGTTTACAGAATGTAGGGCTTGGTACATGGAAGTATTCAAGTAACAAAATTTACTGTGACTCTCACATTTTGGGATAAAGAACATGTTATCTTTGTAAACAGCTTGACAGCAAGGCTCTGGCTCTTAAGCCTCAGGTTTTGTTTGTAACTGGTACGACAGATGTCAAGTATTTAATTTTTGTTTGTTTGCTAAACTACAAAATGTTTTATAGAAATAGCAAAATGTCTACAATTTTTGGAAAATGGTCTTTGTCTTCCTCATTAATTCATTTGAGTAGTAAAAAGTTAATTAAGATAAAATTAGGTTTAATGTTATATAATCTAAATTGAAAACATTAATTTTTGCCTTCATGTTTCATTCAATTGCGTGAAGTAAATTGCAAACTGTACTTGATACATTTGTCAAGCCAATTTGTAAATATCTAGCACATATATTTATAATCAAATTAAGAATATTTTTAGCACTGTATTTTGTTTATCTTTTTAATGCATTTATAAAATGTCAAGAGCCTTTTTAACTCAGGGTTAAGTGTTGTACAAATGAAATTTCTTATATTTATTATTTAAAAAATTTAGTATTACAAATGTATGAATCATGTTATTATAATATTATTGCTGTTATTTTTATAACTATTATCTTTTCTGTTATTATCCAGAATATCGTGCATAACATTTATTGATAAATAATTTTTATCTGTCTCTGCAGGTAGAACCTCGCCTCTCTCTTCACTAAAGAACGAAAGGAAAACCATATTAAAAAAATTCCTGTGAATATCTTTTTCATAATTATCACTGCTGTAGACAGAGCGACACAAGCTTCTCAATATTTTAGAGTATAGAAGAAAGACTTTACTTTTAAGTCGCTGATTTTAGAGAAAGTCCTGTTCTGTGAGTGTAATGATGAGGAGATTGGTATCCAATGCTCTGTGTGGCCCCCTGGTGGCGGCGCTACTGGTACTGATTCTGAACGGCTCCTGGGCTAAGCCCGTCGTCAAAGCGCCTGCTGAGCCACAGGTACATGAGCAGGGCGCGGATGAGACACAGGTGAGGTCTATGGATGTTCAAGTGAACATTATTTTTACAGTAAGGCATTGTTAAGTACACTCGAAATTGCTACATTTTAAGAAGAAATATATTTATAGTACTACAGTTGTGGCAAAATGCAAATTATATATCATTTTTAAGGTAAATTAAGTTCATAACTAGGTCTATGTAACTACATTTTCAAATTTCAAATGAGCTTATAGGCTACAAGTTTCCAATATAAGGGATAAATATGGAAATAAAACATTTAAAAAAAAATTATCTCAAAAGTAGCAAAAATCACTTATGCCAAAATTGTAGCAATTTGAGATATATCACATCTAAAAATTATTTTATAAAAATACAAACTTGTTATTGGTCACAAGCTTTCCACCATAAGCCTTCATAAGACAAAAAAGATATAATTCTGATGAACTTTAGCAGGTTTGAAAATAAGTAAGCTGTCACCTTAGTTGTAGAATCATGTCCTACCTCATGTCTAGAATACTTTAAATCTTTATACAACTGAGGTGACAAAATGAGTGCGACAGTTCAACAACTTCTGGAAGCTGTTCACTACACAGATGGGGGAAGAATATTCCTTAAGGATGCAGCGATTGTGCAATCCTCACCTGTTAATTTGTTGCCTATTCCATCAGGATACTGGCCTCCATTACGACGCCTACCTGCGCCAGGTGGTCGAGGTACTAGAGAGTGATGACGACTTCCGGAAGAAACTGGAGACTGCCAATGTGACTGACATCAAGGTGAGACTCTCGGTTCAAAATGAACCCATGAATCTATTTTGTTTGGTAGGTCATGAAGTCAGCTGCAATTTTATTGTATTTGTAGGTATATAAACACTATCGTGTAAACTGACCCTGAAAGAATACCCGCTGTCTGTACACTCAGTACTTTAAACACAATCATTACCAACAAGGGTTAACTACCGGTAAACAGGCTATTTAGATAAATATTTCAACCCCCCCTCCCCTATTCACTATTATGATTTTTTTTTTTTTTCTAAAATCTTTATAAGTTTCTTTTATTCAAATTGGCATAATTATGTCAGTCATTTTAAAAATTTGACGATATTTGAAACTAGTGTAGCTGGCAACTGCGATGTTGTTTTTAAGCCTAAGTTATATCGTTTAATTTATTTATAAAAAATTCCAAAATTCATAACTTTTGAACCAATAAAGACAGATTAAAAATTTTTCTGCAGATTTGAAAATTTGATCTTTTGTTCTAAAAAAAAAAAAAATCAAGTTCGCTGCTTTCAGGAATATGACGTGACTGTTGGGTTAGTGGGTTATCAGTGAAAGCTATAGCTGAGTAGTGTGAGTTTACAAACTTCCCTCAACCTGTCTAACCTCTCTCACCCCAGACCGGCAAGATTGCCATGTACCTGCAGATGGTGAACCACACAGTGCGCATGAAGCTGGACGAGATAAAGCGCCAGGAGATCGCCAGACTACAGGACCTGGTCCGTGCCCAAATCAGAGGCATGTCCGGTACGGATGTTGTGCTCAATGCCCTCTACGGAGGTAATATATATACACACTTTTTTCTCCCCACCTCTCTGGCGTTTTATCCCCCTGTGTGGGTTGTTCCACTTGGTTCCATGTGGGTGTGTAGTGGAGTGGCTTGCAATCAACCTATCTGAGGCCTCACCTGTAAGTTGCCTTAGTTTGGGTTTGATTTTTGGTAACATCGCTTTGTAGATTTAGGCAAACAGGATTGTGGTACATAATTAAATTTTAAATCTCTTTCTTGTGAGAGTGAGAGTAGTTCTTGGTGCAGAGAAATATAAACAATATCATTGTCATTGAGTTTTTATTGCACCAACATCTTATGTTGTTTGAACTATACATGTATTTTATAATTGAGTAATTTTATTGTTTGTAGACCAACATGATGGTTATAATACGATATAATCCACTTAATGCCTCTTCTTTTATATTATATCCTTATTTTGACCCATTAAGTTTTTTTTAAAGAGTAGTTTAGAAGACAATATTTATATTCTTAGGATCTGTTCTTGGTAAACACATATGGATTTAAGTTTCACGGACCACACTCTCCCACTCTTTCAAGAGATGGTCATATTTTTATGCACATACTAATTGTTATCAATTCAAAATCTAGATCCTTATTATGATGCATTTATACGCATACTCTATTCCATTTTAAAACTTACACCAATCAGTTTTCTCTTTTGCTTTTGAAAAATGAATGTTAACCCAAGTGCCCATGTTACACTTTCTACATGTTTTCATTATGGTGTAGAAAATTGCATTTAGAAATTAGATCCCTCACTTTTAATATTATAAACAACCATATGTTTTTGCTGTTTGTATTTTCAATTAGATATAGCTGCAATTTAATATATGTCATATTTACCATTTTATACCAAAAATATGTTGATTTTCTAATTAATACATTTACGTTATTTGTGGGATTTCATTTTGTTTGCTTTCAGTTTGTTTTCAGTTTTTACGATCAGTTTTTGATTGTATCTTTACTTGACATTGCTTACTAAAACTAAAATATTCCATTTAACTCAAAGATGCTATACATAATACTTAAAAAGACATTTGGATATGCATAATTTTATAATGTAGTTTGACTTTAAGAAATATTAATAATTTATATATATTCAATTTTAATATTTGTAGCAACTACAATCTTTGAATTTGTCTTGTCTATCATGTCACCTCTCCCTTTAATTTCTTGACATTTGACCATGATGTGATTAGCCAAGGTGGTTGTATTTTCCTTATTTCTAGACCCACGAGAATTTCGGAGGAATCTGCCGGGCCATCTGGACGTGAACAATCCTCACAGTTTTGAGATAAAAGACTTAGAGACGCTTATTAAGAAGGTGAGTTTGGCTATTGAACAGCAATCAAAATATGTCTGGCGACAAATTGAGTCATACCAGCTCAATATGTCATAAGATATAGTGTTTTTCCATAGATATAAATAACTTCCCCTAGATCGCTGACAAGAAATGGCGGCCCGCTTCCGGGCATATCAGCGTGCTAGCTCCCCGTGTCTGTGGGTTGGAGAGGGTGGGCGGGCAGCAAGTGGGGGCAGGAACTGCCGATTACGAATCCAGTGCAATAGATAAATAATAGGAAAATAATAAAAACCGATGCTCTCTGGAGAGTTTAATTTACTTTTAAATGGAGATTTTTATAAGTATTTTAAAATTATTATTATTATTATTATTATTATTATAATAATAAGCTGTACGATTACAGCTGTATTATTGTTGTTGTTATTATTATTATTATTATTAGTAT
>RQTK01000880.1:13528-24646 GCA_003991915.1 Elysia chlorotica
AATAATAATAATGATAATAATAATAATAACAACAACAACAACAACAACAACAACAACAACAATTAGTTTTATTAGTATCATTACTATTATTACTATTATCGTTATTATCATTATTATCATTATTGTTATTACTTTTATTGTTACTTCTATTATTTTATTTCATATTTACCCTTTTAATTATAAAAATATAAAGTAAACACGTATAGTTTCGGTAATGGTAGTGATTGACACCTTCATACAGATTTTTAGTAAGCACCATGTTGGCTTCAGCCGGAGCTCTGAACAAAGGTAGAAGATGGCAGGTGGTGAAATCTAAGCTTTATAAACATTGTTTTGGCAATCATGCAATGGGCTTTTGAGATCTCCTTTCAACCTATAGAGGAGAACATTAAGGTATATAGAGGCTTCAGCAAACATCTGGCTAGGCTTTCCGTCGCATGCCAGACTCAATACATCTGATCTGTGCGTGAATGGAAAATTAATGGGGCCATCTTTTGTGATTAGACAAGAGGCCATCAAGACATTACATTGTAGGAGAGATGGGTAAGTTAGTTCTGTTGCCGATTCTTGGTTCTTGTTTCTTTTGTGAACGCTCCGATTCTTTGGAGATTGAGACAACGTGTCTTTATTAATTATTCAAACGTCCCTGCTCGTAGATCTAGCGAAAACAAAGAGTGGGGGTCCTCTTGATTAAACTCTTGATAAACTTCAACAATCAGGCCAAAGGTTTTAACAGCAAGAAAAGCCGCGGGGTTATATGGTGTGGGTGAGTGTTCTTGCCTAGCGTATAAACATCAGTACTATTTAGTCTATACTGTGGACGGATCCCAAAACTAACGTCTGGCAAGTTTACGTGCTGTACCATGTCTCTGTCTCAGCCGGTCACATTAAATTGACACCGACCAGACTAGTAGAAGACGAAGTCACCAGAGCGGGTCTCGAACCACGGACCTCCTGCGTTGAAATTTGATGTTTTACCCCCACCCCGCGCGCGCACATAAGTTGTTGATAAACCTCAACAACTGGGGCAAGAGTATTCAGTGTAAGAAATCCCGCGGGGCTAAAATTGTGATGTGGGTTGGTCCAGCTCCGACTTACAGATCCCAGTGAAATGTCACGATCTCTGTCCGCTCCATTAGCCCGATCCACGCGGGGCTGGAACAAGGCCTGGTGAATGGAACATTGTCTTTCTCGGTTTTACCTGGACTACATAGGTCTCGCCTGGTCTTCCATTGTCTTCCTTAGTCTTCCTTGGGGGACGAACTCGCTCAAGTGGCAGAGCGTTAGACTCCCCATCGCAAGGTCCACGGTTCGAAAAGTTTGCCAATCTTTATTAATTATTGTCCAAATTTGTCCCCGACTGGTCAGCTCGGTGTCAGTATAATGTGACTGGCTGAGACAGAACTCCAGGTATCCCCGCCCTGTCTTGTGTGTCGCAGCTCATAAGAACGTCAGACATCATTTTGGGACCCTTCTACAGTATAGCCTATATAGTCCTGAAGTTGGACATTTAGCAGCCACCTCAACTATACCCAGATCTTTTGAGGTTTTCCTACACTGACCACAGGAAATGGTGAAAGCTATGACCAGCCAGGTGGACAGTTGTTAATCAGAACCAATTTTCACGCCTTCCCTTCCACGAGAAGAATGGTCATTTAGCAGTTGAGTTGAGTTGGTTGCTCTGGCTCCAGCCTCAATACTATATACGCTAGATTGTATTAAGATCCCAAGACTAGCGCCATGAAACTTTACGAGCAGCCGCACAGAAAGCGAGCGACAATACCCGGACTGATGTCCCAGACGGTCAGATTATACTGTCACCGACTAGACTAAATCAGTAAGAAATGATATCTAAATTTATATGACCGATCGTAGGTTTCAAACCGCTGACCTCTCGCTTGTATGACCAACGCTTTACCACTTGTGCCAGTCCCCCCCCCCACACACACACCCTCTTACACTGACTACAGGAAGCGCTGGAGGCTTTTACCAGCCCGGACCGTCATATATAGTCGCTAATCAGTACCAATCTGCGCATCTTTCCCCCCAGACCAGGGAGAGCGTGATGGTGCTTCAGGAGGAGAGACCCGTCCGCTAAGTGGCCCTTCCCTCAATCACCGGGCCGAGTTGGCCTCTCAATACAAGCCTTGCGGATACAGCTCCGTAACAAAACCGAGACTGTAGGTTAGGGAATCTACAACAGCGGCCAATCGTAGCTCTATCCTAGACTTTATGAACCAATACCTGATCAGTAAACCCAATGCGTCTTGAGCTGATTATGTCATTGTCGTGGGGTTCACAAGGCCTCATAGATAGAATAGCTATTTATAGATCTATGCAAGGCCTGTAACAGCCAGCGCCCCCTTTCTCTCAATCACCGACTTCTGTTTGCAAGCTAATACCAGATACATAGAGTCCATAGACATATAACTACTGGTAGTTATATACATCTATGATAGAGTCCTAACTTAGTTCCTTCCGCACATCCCAGCAGGTTTTGTCTTCTCAATCAGTCAATCACCATACAGAAGCAGTCTTGCTCAAACAATACAATACACCCCTTGTCCTGCTCTACTGGGTGTATTGTTCTTATATCGATAATACCATAAGCAGCAAATGGAAGACACTGTCAAGGCGGCTTTTTCTCTGACTGCTTTGCCAGGTTAAGTAGAAAGAAGAGTTAGTACGCTATGTAAGTATCCGAATGAGTTCAAGAGATGGTGCTTTCAAACGCAATTATCAAAATTCATCTATTATTACTGGGAAGGGAGGCCTTTTCTTTTACTGCTTTGCCAAAGTTAGACAACAAGAAGAGTTAGTACGTTTTGTAAGTATCTCAATGCGTTCAAAGGCTGATGCTTTTAAAAGCTATTATCAATATTCATCTATAATTAATAGCAAGGGAAGAATTCCTGTAGTTGACCGCTAACAAAAATAGCTTTGTATTCGCTCATAAATATGTATAACATCAAAGTGGGCGTTTAAAATGGAGTTAAGGAGATGTAGATCTAGATCGAGGTCGGTAGAGAAAATTAACCGGATTTTATCTCGTACTTCGTCGTGGGTCATGAACGAATTATTATTAAATCCCGTAAAATAAAAATAAAAAATGTAAAAGATTATGTTGAATATCAAGTATCATTAGGATTTCTAAGTGAATAGACAGTAGAGCAGTCATAGCCTTTTAATAGCGACTTTCTACCTTTTCGATTAATGTAATGTTTCTTCTCATTAGCTTTTACATGAGCCCGAATTAACTCTTACACAGACCTTTACGTTACAACTGGCGATTACACGCAAAAATCTACAGGTCTGTTGGCCTATAAACTTCTCTGTCTCTCTGCTGTCTCTGTTTCTCTCTGTCCGTCATTATCTCTCTCTCTCTCTCTGTCCGTCTCTCTCTCTCTCTCTCTCTCTCTCTCTCTCTCTCTCTCTCTCTCTCCTCTCTCTGTCTCTCTGCTGCTTTCTCTCTGTCTCTCTGTCTCTCTCCGTCTATCAGTGTTTTTGTCTGTAAGCCTCTCTCCCTCCCTCTGTCTCTGCTCTATGTCTCTCTCTGTCTCTTTCTCTTAATGCCTCACTTTGTCTTTCTCTGTCTTTCTATCTGTCTCTCAGTGTTTTTATCTGTCAGTCTCTCTCCCTCTCTCTGTCTGTCTATATGTCTCTCTCTCTGTTCCCGTTCACAATATAGCCAAAATAGTGCTGATGTACACCTTCACCCCCTCCACTCAACTCTGTGCTTACTCCCCCCCCCTCTCCCCCCAACCCAGACTGAATCATATTAACCCAATATTTGTTATGTCTTGGAGCCTCCATCCACCCTGTCACTAAATCGCTTGTGTACAAATATCTTCCCTCAGGCTGCAGAGCAAGATTAATGTTTGGCTCAGGTTTTGGGTTTTCCTTTCCCGCACATCATTACCGGGGAAGGAGAGGGGGTGGGGGCGATGGAACTGCGCAATTAGTAAATCATTGGTCTCCCAATCGGCAGGCCCCTGGTTCGAACCCCACGATCGGTAACACTTTTATTTGTATGATTTTGGGCGCTACTGGTTGGGTCGGTGTCATATAATGTGGTCGGATGAGACAGGAGTCATGGTATCCCCGCCCTGCCTTTATTCTACGGCACGTAAATTTTTAGACGTTCATCTTGGTACCCGTTCACAATATAACCTATACAGTGTTGACCTTAGACGTTCAGAAAAAACCAAAAGAAACCCTAGCTCTCCGCATGCCTCCCGCTTCCCGCTTTCTGCTTCCTGCACTCTGAAATTTCATTCAGCTTCCAGTTGTTACAGGTCTCTGGAACTCCAAGTTCTCAGGAGCCACTCAACTCGACTAATGCAATTTTTGAGCGCGGGAGAGTTACCATTAAAAGCGGACTCACTAGCGGCACTGGAAGGACAGAAAGTTCACATGGCGTTTTTCGCGGCATTACAGAACACAGCAACAAATTTCAAACCAAAAGAAAAAATTACGCTGCCCTCCCCTCAAATAAAAGAGGAATGAAAGAAAGGAAAAAAACAACACCACTCACTCTTCACTCCAAGGCCAGACATGAAGTATATTATCGCTACTATGACGGTCGGTTATGTAAGTCTATTAGTTGGTTACCTAACGGCGTCTACTCTCATTAATAAACAGTAATAGGTCACAAAAATATGTCTTACAATTTCACATTTCCTAAAGAGAGCTAGATGATGGGATACCAAGACGTTTGTCTCAAGCTGTCTTATTATTAATGACACCGATCCACACAGCAGGGAACGCGGCAGGTTGATCGGGAATCGAACAAGGGGCTTCCTAACTTGAAGCTCTTCGCGCTAACACTTGGCAAATAATTCACTTCATTATGAAGGACAAGTGTAGAGCCTTGGTCGCTTTAACTTTTTCAAAGGCAAAAAACAACGCTCATATTGATGAAGAGTTGGTTTAACGTCCAATGTCAGCACTATATATAGTTTATTTTGCATACTGATGGGCAGATTCAGTGTATGACTATTGACTACAAGTCACCCAGTTTTATGTAACGTTACGCAATGAAAAGCATATTTCCTACAAAAATGTTGATTGAGCGTTAAAAGTCAATGAAACTTGATGCATGTAAAAAATAAATTGGCAGTTTAAATCACGGTACTGCATCCAGGGACAATATTATTAATAATATCGCGTGTGTGTGTGTGTGTGTGTGTGTGTGATCACTAACATTATTTTCGCATCGTGCAATAACGCTTTTACTGTTTTCAATAGTTGCAGTTCGCATTCATCGTGCAATGAAAAGACCTTTTGTAAACCGGAGAATTTATAGTTTTATATCATAACAGATCGCTAAGTAGTCAACTCACATGTTCTTGTTTTTGTTACATAGTCTGCTGCTACGTTTTACATTCTATTTACATAAGTTAAATTAATTTTTTTGTTTTTTAGCAGGGAACACACTATGATGGCCCATGTTTAGTAATAAATTATGATCGAAATACACCCCTGGCATATTTCTATTAGAGACAAAGCTATATTCTGCTATAACATTTGGAAGCATTAAATTGTTGTCTTAAGGTTAAATACGTTCTCCCACCTAGATATTTTTTGCCAGATTCCTAACTAAATTGTAGAAATGTTTTGAGTTATTAAAAATATGGTTTGGATTTTAAGGTTAAATACTCTCTCCCATCTAGATATTCTTTTGATCAATTGCTAAATATATTGTAGGAATGTTTTGAGTTATTAAAAATATGGTTTGAATTTACATTAATAATAGCTCTACAAGTGATTTGTACTTGTCTCTCTTCTCATCCTCTCTCTCTCTCTCTCTCTCTCTCTCTCTCTCTCTCTCTCTCTCTCTTATCTCTCTCTCTATATTTGTTTCTTATTTTCCACTCATCACCTTCTGTTTCTTTTTCTCTCATTCTCTCATTATCTCCCTCTCTCTCTCTCTCTCTCTCTCTCTCTCCCCCACCCGGTCGGGCTCGGGCCCCATATTTCTCTATTAAGTGAGCGACCTCAAACAAATCTGGCCCATCACGGAGGCTCAGTCCTGGTCGGGTCACCCTCTTTCTGGCATGCGATAAAGATTTCCTCAGCAACAGCAAAAATAATTCCAGAGATGGACTCACTAACTCGATTTCTGTCTGATGTAACGCGGGGAGTAATGAATAACATTGCACCTCGCTTCCCCAGTACACGTATTCCTCCGCTGTTTTCCACCTCGCTCTCTCTCTCTGTATCTCATGCGCTCTCTACTTGTTTCTTTATTTAAATTACACTATTACTCTCTCTCTCTCTCTCTGTATCTAATGCACTCTTCACATGTGTCTCTGTTTAAATCCCTCTGTCACTCTCTCTACATGTCTCTCTCTCTCTCTCTCTCTCTCTCTCTCTCTGTATATCTCTCTCTACTTGTCTCTCTCTACATGTCTCTCACTCTCTGTCTTTCCGTCTCTCTCTCTCTCTCAGCTCTCTCTCTCTCTCTCTCTCTCTCTCTCTCTCTTGCTATTACTCTATCCTTTTCTCTCCCATTCTTAAACATTAAGTTAATGTCTGCAAGTCCTGAACAGGTTACTGGCACCAAATTATAGTTCGATTTTTTTTTTATTTGGGGAACTGCAAGGTGTAAATTAAAAATTTTAAATGATATCAAACGTTACAAAACTGGATTATGGTGAAATCCTGGGGTTTTAACGAGGCTGGCCACTAAGCCAATGGCCGAGGCTTCTAATGAAGGGACCAGGACTTGGATCAGAAACGCTGGATGAGTCAGTTCATGCTCACCTAGAGAAAATCTCACCTGTCTCTGACGCACGGCGGATTTTAAACAGTAACAATTATGAGGGAAATAATACGCTTAAAAAGTAGGCTGTTCATTGTGGTATTTTCTGATGTGTCGCCAAGACTTTGTTCTTCAAAGGGCAAACGGTTGTTAACTGCTTTTGTTTGCGACAGCATCTCTACTTGAAAAAATGGCGTTAACTTTTGTCTTTGTGCAGTTGAAAAAAAGTACAGAGAACAAGTCATGATTTGCAAAAACAAAAGCAAAAAAACCCCCAAAAATACAAAAAAAACAACAACAACCCGAATGATAAATGGGCGATCTCGGTGTGCATTATACCTGATATTTGAAAGATTCTGCTAGTGTTGACAATTTATCCATTATGTTTTCATTGTGGTGAAAGCGTATCTATAACGGGTGTCTTAAAATGTGTCTATTTTGGTGTTTTTGTACACTGTTGTTATTTGATGAAGATACCTTGTTTTCGCCACAACCAGATTGTCCGATCAACACAACCCTCCCCTTAATCATGAGAGAGAGATAGATAGATAGAGAGAGAGAAAGAGAGAGAGAGAGAGAGAGAGAGAGAGAGAAAGAGAAAGAGAAAGATAAGGGGGCATAAAGAGAGGGACATAGAGAGACAGAGAGCGAGAAAGAGCGAGGGGGTAGGAAAGAACGAAACAGAATAATTAATTTATTTCAGAACCTTGCGAAAAGACATAATCATTAAAAAAAAAAAAAGGGAACTGACAGGATAGAGAATAGACTGAGTGTGACAGAGGGTGGGAGAGAGTGAGAGAGAGAGAGAGAGTGAGAGTGAGAGAGAGTGAGGGAGAGAGAGTGACAGAGAGATAACGTGAGATGAGAATCCAATTAGATGGCACGTATTGTAGGAAATGGCATGAAAAATGAAACAGGTTCTAGATGTACAAAAAGGTCAACAAGAAAGATGAGAAAAGGTGATGGAGAGGGTCTACACACATTTTTATTTTTTATTTAAAAATACAAAGAGGATGTTCTATTCGTAGATCACACAGCACCCAAAAGCTTGTAATATATACTCAGCAATCACAAAAAAGAAGTTTTGCAAGTTGAATTAAAAGCAAAACTATATGATTCGGGATAGAATTTTGTTTTTAATTTTAAAATCGATACAGTTTTGAGAAAATGGAAAATATCATAACATTGCAGAAAATAGAAGGAAAAACGCTTGAGCCCGTAAGTACAACGGTAGCTTACAACTCGCCGTCAAAATATGCGAAAAAGAAGGCTTACGATGAGTCGTAGTCTACGCCGACATTGTACTTACGGTTCTAGATGTCTACCCTAATTAGGCCTTCAATGCGGACAGGTTAAACTCTTTGTTGCACAGAAAGAGCTCTCCCATTTGCAGGTAACGGGAAACTCTAGAATTGGATATTCCCGCTAGTTTGCGCCTTATATACTACATTTTTTTTTTTTAACGATTCTAGTTGGATGCCTAAGTAACTAGTTTACCAAAATAGCATCCAATTGGTATTGCTAAAAATGTATAAAAATTGGACATCACTTCAATGTAAACAGTCTCCTTTTTTTAGAGGGACGCGAACTGGATTAAGAGATAGAGCGTTGGTCTCTGTATCGGGAAGTCCGCGGTTCGAAACCCACGATCGGTCAAAATGTAGTTGTTCCCCTTAGTTGGGTCGTTGTTACTATAATGTGATCGGCTGAGAAGACAGGCAAGGTGTCCCAGTCCTGTTTCATGTGTTACAACATAAAATTGTCAGATTTCATTCTTGGAGCCTATCCACAAAACTGTAACTTTTTTAAATAATATCACCAGGGGAAAAAGACTTTTTGTTGCGGGTTAATAAATCTTTCATTAGCCTAACGACACAAAAGGTTGTAAGTACAATGTTGCTGAAGCCTAAACCTTGTCGTAAGCCCTCTTCTTATTCTTATATCTTAAGACAAGTCTTAAGTTTACTACAAAGTTGTGTTTACGGTACTAAGAATTCAACATGGTAATAACAAATCACATCCCTACGTAAGCTGTATAAAATTATTTTTCCGCTACAATGACAATAATCTGTTTGAACCTGGCTGGAAATCCATGGCACGAAGAAAACCCGCAAAGGAGATATGTAATTATATACCTCCGCACCTCTCTTTTTCATTTCCTCTTCTATTCCATACTTTTTTTCTCATTTCCTTTCTATCTAGGCGGTCGTTGTTAGAACCGAAAATCGTGTTTTAGATATGTAGTCCAAAGAGAATTTTTCTAGTAAAGGCAAATTACTGTGCTATTTATAAATAAAATTTATTAGAGTTTTCCGAAGTTTTAGAGGTAGGCTTAGAATTAAGAAAAAAAAAAAAGAAAAATTAATGCGCTTGTGGGATTAGAACCCTCGACTTGTACATGCGTCTTATTCTAGATTTGAACTTTTTCTTTAAAAAATTATCGATGACAACTAAGTGAATGAGCATGGCTGAAGAGTGAACCTTCACGCAACTGCCACTTCAGTTTCTTTATGAAAATAAGTTAGTGCCTTTGTTTATAAAACTCAAACAATAACTACGAATTTCTTTCTCTATTACGTTATTAATAAAGCAATAGGATTGATGCCAAAGTAGCGAAAATGTATAGTACAGCTATAGCTAGAGTTGACTCGGCAAACCAATTAACACGGCAAGTAAGATGCGGGTTCGATCCAGGTCTGTTTTGTCTTGTTCTGCCTATTTGTTTTATTAGATTAAATGAAATGTCTGCACAATGGCAACACCAGAGAAAGTTATATACGATTTTAGTTTTTTTCAACACATTGCCATTAGCAAAGATCAATATTGTATATTAAATTGTGTTTTAAGTTCTTTGTCTTTTCTGCCTGCTTGAGTTAGTATATTAAATATAATGATTGCGCAATGCTCAAGCAAATTGAATAAGATTTTTATCTTTCGTTTCGCACATCATCATTCTTAAACATTAATATTATAATATTTCGAAACCATGTTTCCCCATATAAATGACATTTGCGTGCCACAAAATGCTGGAGTTTTTTTCAAATAAACCTATGTCTAATTACTTCAGTTTTATCGTAAACTTTAACATATACTTTCAAAGTCTTTGTGTATTGATCTCAAATAGCACATTCAGATTCATGGGAAAATATAAGAAACACGCACCCTCTTACACTTACCTTCTCCACATTATAAGGTTTCACTTCATCCATCTCCTTCACCCCCCCACCTTTTTCCCCTTTTACTCGCTCTCTCTCTTTCTCTCTCTCTTTCTCTCTCTCTCTCTCTCTCTCTCTCTCTCTCTCTCTTTTTTTTTTCTTTCCCCCTCTCTCTCTTTCTGTCTATCTATCTTAATATATATTAAATTTTGTTCAAAGTTCTTTGTCTTTTCTGCTGCTTGAGTTAATGTATTAAACATGTTGCGTACACAAAAAAACAATTTGAATAAGATTTTATTTTTTGGTTTCGCACATCATCTTTCTTAATGATTAATATTATATATTTCGAAATCATTTTCCCCATGTAAATGAATTTACGTGGCACAAAATGCTGGAGGTTTTCGCGTTTAAACCAGTGTCTCCTTACTTCAGTTTTATACGTATACTTTAAACTAAACTTTCAAACTCTTTATGTATTGATCTTAAAGAACATCATTCAGAGTCACGGGTATATATAAGAAACACGCACAGCCTTGCTTTTTAATCATCTCCACAATATAAGTTTTCACTTCATACATCTCTCTTTCAGCCCCACCCCATACTCTCTCTCTCCCTATCTATCTCTCTATCTCTGTATGTCTTTTATTTAAGTAGTTTCCTTCTAAATGTTTCCATCTCTCTTTTTTTTCTTTCTCTGTCTTTCTCTGTCTTTATCTCTCTCTCTCTCTCTCTCTCTCTCCACCCCCCCTCTCCCCCCTCTCTCTCTCCCTCTCCCTCCCACTCTCCCTCTTTCAGTCTCTTCCCCTCTTTCTGTTGTTCAGGAAGAGACAAGCTTGTTAATAAGCTGAAAATATGAGGCTTCACTCTCCCTCCTTGAGGCTTCACTTTTCCTTCCTTCTCTTTCCCTCCAGACGAAGTAACTACACTACTCGTACTTCAGTTTCACAGGTACAATTGAGGAAGAGGGTTAATAGAGTGATAAAGACTATTGTATTGTGGGAAAGATAGAGAAAATTATCAGATGGAGAGAGAGGGAGAGTAAGAGAAAAAAGAGAGAGAGAGAGAGAGAGAGAGAGAGATACAGAGAGAGGCAGAGACACACACAGATAGATGGATAGATAGATAGATAGATAGATAGATAGATAGATAGATAGATAGATAGATAGATAGATAGATAGATAGATAGATAGATAGACAGAC
>RQTK01000880.1:24862-36743 GCA_003991915.1 Elysia chlorotica
CAACTACAGCAGCAGCAGGAGAAGCAGCAACCACCATAACAGCAGCAGCAGTAGCAGCGACGGCACCAACAACAACAAACACAACAGCAGCAGCACGGCAACAACACAACAACCACCATAGAAGTAGCAGCAGCAGCAACAACAGCAACAACAATAGCAGCAGAAGCTCAGTAGCCACAACAACAACAGCAGCAGCAGCAGCAAGAATAACAATCATGTTTTATTAAGTTTTTAGGCTTGTATCACTGTTTTCGAAAACAATAGTAAGTACAAAGTTGCGGTAAGGTTACGACTAGTCTTAAAATATGCCCTTAAGGAAAGCTGTAAGTTACTGAGACTTTGTTGTTACACCCAGTATTTTCCCCCACCCCAGGGTTCAGTGACTTCTTATTGAAAAATGTTATCAGCAGGTTTGATACATTCCAAAATCAAACGTACAGGTATACAGACTTTTAGAAAGAGGAGTGAGATAGTTGATTTCTTTACGGCCAACGTCAGCAGTAGATCCATATTGTGGACGGGTGCCAATACTAACGTCTGAAAAATTTACGCGCTATGACGCAAACACATTTTTAGAATACCAGAGTTCTCTCGTTTCAGCAGTTAAACTGATACAACATAACCAGTGGGCGAAGAAATTAGAAAAAAAAGAATGTTTGTCTGATTGTGGGGTTTGAACAGGTGGCCTGCCCATAAGGAGACCAACGCTCTACCATTTGCGCTATCGAGCCCCACCGGCGGACTGAGAATATGGACAAATAGCATAAGAATAACATTTTACAAAATCGAACCCGTAAAGCGATGATTGCATGGAAATCAATCGGTTCTTTCGTTCTGTTTTTCTTTTTTTTCTTTCTATTTCTGTGGCGGCCATCGGATACTTTTAATTCCACGCCGGATTTCGAGATGAAAAAGTGAAATGCATTACACGCTAAAGTTCAGTTTTTGCCATTTTTTCTTGGATGTTAAACTGATGTTCACTGCGTCGTATTTTAAATCAGATCGCGATATTTTTTGTACGAAGCGAGAAGTGAAATCGATAGTAAATACTCGCATACCACAAAGCACGCTCTATTGATTTTTTTTTTTTAATTTCCCCCCCCCCCTCTCTTTTTTCCCGCTTTTTGCTTTAATGAAAAATGAATAATTATAATAACAACAAATTACATTATTCAAGCACTTTCCATTTTTTTCCATTAAAACAAAACCTCAATGAAAGCTTCCTGGTCCAATCTGCCTGTCGTGTTTGTATTTTTAGATCCAGACTAATTTAATCAAGGAATTTCGTCTTTCTTTTTTTCACTTTACGTTGCTGGATTCTTTCAGATTACGTAAAAATCCAGCGTAACCTTGTTAGAACTATTTTTTATGCGATGCCTTTCAAATCTCGCTATTAGAATTTTTATTTTTAAAAAAGCTTTAAAAAAACTGTCGTTGAGTAATGGTTACATCAGACGATGACCCTGGAAATGTTGAATTGGAAAATTCATTGAGAAAATGAGGCGCTTAGGGTATTCGTTTTTTCCGTCATCTCTAGGAAAAAAACCCTAATGTTTTGGTAAACTATCTGCTAATGTCCTCTTCAGAGCAGTAAAATATTTTATTTAAATAATTGTAGCCTCTCATTTCTATGTTCTTGATCCATTAACTTTTTTTTAGTAAAGCACCATCTCTTTAATAATCCTAATGCAATGGAAGTCTTGATCTAAAATTATGGCGAATCGATGAGAAGAATTCTGACGTTTAAATTGATTTTTCTGAAGTGAGGAGGAAAAAAAAAAGAGATAAAAAGAGTCGAGTGTTGAAGGAACAAAAAAAAACAAAAACAAAAAAAAAACTCCAGGTAAGGGCATGGGCGTTGAGAGAGATACAGAAAGCAAGGATGAGTGGAGAGTGAGAGAGTGAGGAAAAGAGAGACAGAGAGAGAAAAAGAGAGAGAGAGAGAGAGAGAGAGAGAGAGAGAGACAGAGACAGAGACAGAGAGAGAGGGAGGGAAAGACGGTGGATAAGACCACAAAAAAAAACCTTTGCAAAATTCGAGATGAAAGTCTGAAGGTTTCATTCATCATACAAACGTACAGTGATACGTGAGATTGATAGAGAGGGACGTGCAAGAAGACATGAACACGTTTGAGTATTTGTACTCACACCCAACACGAGCAGTCTTGAAATGCGTGCCTGAAACACTTCTAAGTTCCACATTTAAAAACAAAATAAACATTGAAACCTTCATATAGGCTTCGTCTCTTATTAAATATAAACACAATATTTTGCCACTATGTGCTCGTTACTACGAAATATGGAAAACACGATTTGAAACTTCAAAGAAGTAAAATACCTATTAACATTCTGCCTGATTGGTTCTTCTACTAGCAAGAGCAGGTTCCTTTAGAGCACACAGATAAATGTTGCACCATCGTGAGTTTCGTAATAGCGACTTGCTGATTGCAAGACGAACGCTCTACCACTTATACCACTTCGCCTCCCCACCGCCCCACCGCCCCACCCCTTTTTTTTTTTAATTTCCACACCAATGAGGTGGTGCAAATCAACTTTGTAACCTATTTACAATGAGACCACAATTCCAAATATCTCTTTAAAATGCTCGGCTTCTAAAAGATAAAAAAAAAAAAAAACAGCGAAAGTTTGTACAAAGATTCTACTCCGCTGCGCAGGTTCATCATTTGCATAACAACATGGCCGCTTCCTGGAAAACCGATGAATAAAACAAATTATGCTGCAGTGTAGATAGTTTTTTGAAAAAAAAAGGCACAGGCAAAAATTCGCCAAAGTTTGCCTTGACCACATCAGTTCTGCGTGCACCCAACAACAATAATTGACACCTTCTATGGGGGACAAGAAACGGGAAACGCACGGAGATCGGTGCGCACTGGTTTGTATCAGATCTGAAAGCAGTGCAGACGTGAACGCCTCGATCTAGTCTCATGGTTAATGCATACATGATGACAAGAACACGACCTCTAGAGTTGGAATTACAACCATCGGATACCGGATTGGAAAGCAGTGCAGACATGCCGCCTAGCTCTGGTTTCATTATCAATGCATACATCATGAGAATCTCACGGTCATTAATTTGCTATTAAAATCTAAGGCTCTAAGTGTAAAGGCGAAGTAGATTTAGTCGCCGAGCTAAAGCATCGAAATTCATGAATAGTCAGGCGACTAAATTAATCTTCTTGGTCGTTGCACTCAGTAATCGGGGGGACGTATTTCAAAACCCCGCGGTAGTTTACAACTCGGCGTAAGAATGCAAATAAAAAGGCTTACAGCCAGTCGTAAGCTACTGCGCCGTTGTACTTACGGCTCAACCTAGATATTGTGTACCGAGCAATAAAAAAAAAACATCTAATGAAGAAGCACATAGAGATTTGCTTTGGGGAAATAAAAAGAAAACCCTGAAGTAAAGTCCTTGGAGACTCAGCCTCAAGATACGGGTATTTAACCTTGACACTTCCCTGATGAGTTCTGGAGTGTGTAGATTTATGTTTCAGTGTGGGGATTAAGTTTGGGAGTTTGTGTTTTGTCTAGATGGAAGGGCCGTAAGTAAAACGTCGTTGTAGCTAGCAACCCGTCGTAAGAATGCAAATAGGGAGTAAGACGAGTAGTAAGCTACTGCGGCGTTGTACTTACAGTCCCTACATCCCTGCAGGGTGGAAAGCTCAGTACACTTGCACTAACAAATTGCCAAGCTCTGGGGCAGTTTTATGACCTTGGCAACGGGAATCCCGCGACTCACAAAGATGTTTGCGATTTCTTACGAAATATCGGAATAGTTTTGTTTTCGATTTTGAGACGTCTGATAAAGTGTGTTTGGTGAGTGTGTGTGTGTATGTTTGTGGGTTTTTTAAATTATGTGTTTTGAATATCTCAATAAAACGTGAAACAAAAACATATCAGTTTGTTACCTCAATAGATCTGAGTAATCAAATGTGTAGTGTTTGATTCAAAAGATTTAACCAAACAAGACAAAAGATAAATTGTTATATTAAGTAGTTACTTAGCGTCAGTACTATAAATAAATTACATTTATTTAGTGCTTTGATTTTTAGAAAATCTTTTAAAAATCTCAAAGCGCTTTTCAGTGGATACACTAAATACGCATACATCATACCAATCAGCATGCAATTAAAAATTAAATATTATAAGTTAAATCTTAACCAAACAATATACGTAAGAAAAAAAATTAATGTAGACGTAAATAATATGCAGCATATACTCATTATCAGAAAGAATACGATAAAAATGATATAAAAGAATACTACAAAGAGCACTATAAAGAATATACTGTGTATGGGCCTCAAGACTAACGCCTGACAAATTAATGTGTTGCCACTCAGAGACAGTGCGGGGATACCATGTTGACTCTGCATCAGCCGATCGAATTAAACTGACACCGACCTAACCAGTAGGGAGTTCGAACCACGTACCTCCTGCGTGGAAAGCCAATGTTCTACGCCAAGACTACCACACCACCTACATTATAATAGTTCTATAGAAAAGGCTGATATTAGAAAGGCATAATCTTGGACTGATTTAACATCCACTTACGAGGACAACATTATCTCTTAAAAATTGCATTAACTGTCTTAAAAGCTAGAACGTATCTCTTTGATATCTCACCACACGGCGGTGTATGCTCAAAGTAAATTACAACTTTGTCTTAATCGATACGCTATTGATACAGATAAACGTTCGCATTCTTCTCTGCTCTTTTTTCTGACGATAAAAGAAGTATGGATGTCAAATCTTTAATGAGGGAAAATTGCTCTGATGTGAAAGATTGATAAGGTAACGATTTTAGTGCAGTCGCGAAGTGAACGCACGCGTTCGCACCAGAAAACGAACGGTTTGACCGTTCTGCTTTGGTGCGCATATTATGTCCTCGTATTCGGCGTAGCGATTTGCATTCTATTCCTGGAGTTAATAATTTTGATGGAGGTCGTTTGTTTTGACAAGTATTGAAAACTCAATTGGCTTCATCAATCAGGTGGAGAAATTGACAAATTTCCTGCTGTGATGTTTCTTTACCTTCTTCAAAACAAATCGCTTTGTTTGATATGCATGGGAACACAAATTGTGGAAAACGCTCTCTTTAAAAATAGTTTTTAAAAAAGCTAAAAGACATAAATGAAAGAAAAAAAAGGGTTAAAAAGTTGTTTTAAAAAAAAATAAATTAAACCAAACCTACAGGTAAACTAAAGGGAGACAATGGTTGTATGCCCTCTTTTCATAACAGAAATTGCAAGCATGCATTGTCAATGAGACGTAAAGACAAAGCAGAAATCAATGTAGATTGCTATTTAGATTGCCAATTTTCGATTTAATCATTTTAAAGATATAACCCTGCCGAGTTAAAAAGGGATCAAAATACAAATGCCTTACTCCTCAATGTACGTCCAAGGATCCGTTGCACACACGGGTGCTTTGCAAGAATAAAGTAATTGAATTGTAATTACGCAAACACCCAACTTGAGGTTATATTGGCGATCGATAGAAACAAAAGTTTTTAATTGAAACGTTTTACATTGATTCAATGGGGCCGACTCGGTAGATAGAATGGTAGAGTCTGTGTCGGTATAATGTGACTGGCTGAAACAGGGGTCATGGTATTTTCACACTGTCTAAATGTGGCAGTAGCTCTAAAACAATTATTTAAAAAAAATTATCCTCTTTGTTCTAGGAACAATTTATTTTCTAATGTATACTTTAATAGAATAAAACAAGACTCAATGAGCCACATATAGATACTTTCTCTTGTTTGCTATTGAAACTGAATAGACAAAGAAATCGAAGTTTTTCAAACTTGAAGAGACTTGGAAAACCCCCAAAGGCTATTACGTGGTTAAGTCGATCTAAATCGTCTAAAGAAAAATTCATTACTGTAGTTCTGTCGTCACATGCTAGAGATCATCGGCCATTGTTAATGTGGAGTCTTCTTTATCCGTCTTTAATTGGGGATTTTGTGTAAATGTTAAATTATTTCTTGTGCTTTTTTTTTCTTTTTAGAAAAAAGGGGGGTGGGAGGTAACGAGTAGTACGTACAAAATGCTACAAGCTTTGTCCATTTGATTAAGTATATTTTTTAAACTATTATTTTATTAGTACAATTAGTCCGGGTATATCATTTAAGCCCCGTCTTACTATATTAGAAAAGGTCAGCAAAGCCAAGGTCCTTAATTAGTTTGCGCTACGGGAGGGATGGAGAAGAGGGTGGAGGGAACCTGCGCAGGTGGTAGAGCGTTGGCGAGGTCTCTGGTTCGAAACCCACGATCCAGTAAAATACATTGGACCAATTTCGTCTCGCACTGGCGGTGACTGTGTAATGAGACCAGCTGAGACAGTGTGTGGCAGCACGTACAACAGTAAGACGCAAGTTTAGGGACCCGTCAACATTATAGCTTTGCTTTCGACGTTAAAATTAAAAGAACCAAATCATTCACCTATAATTATTATACTCGATTTTAAATGAAAACTATGTCTACGCAACCCATAGCCCCCCCCCCCCCCCCAAAAAATCCCCCCAAAATATACTTTATTTTAAATGAAAAATATGTTTTCGCAACCCACGCCCCACAATAAATCTCGTAAATGTAAAGCTTTATGAAAGTTTTACAATGTTTTGCTTTTATAATTATATTAACGAAAAACAAAGAAAAACAGAAGTAGCGCAAGTACAATAGCACCAGCTCGCCTCAACCTTTACAGTATAAGCGATGGCTCTACTTCTGAATCGTTAGCGATTGTTTGTAGATTAATATTTTCCTTGCACACACGTAGCTTATTATTTTGAGATCACACATCCTATAGAATCCAACTCCTGTACAAAAATTAAACCACAAAAAAAGAAAAGAAAGAAAACGAAGCAACAACTGTTGTTACTGAATTTTTTTTCTTTAAAACTGCTGGTTTGAGGTGACAGCTGTATTAATCTGGCGTCCGAGATCGCTCATAGATCAATATTTTCATTGCATGTAGCTTATTTCCAAATCCTATAGAGTCCCACTTCTGCACAAAAATAAAACAGAAAAACTCTTTATTCAGCTAAAGAAACAAACGCTAGAGCAACACTTCAGCACATAAATTGTCAGACGTCCGTCTTGGGGTCCGTCCACAATATAGTCTTTATAGTGCTGCTGTTGGACGTTAAACCAACCCAACCAACCATCGTCACTTCAGGTGTTTGAATGTCCTATCTGAACTATAGAATACATAAAAATGAGGAGTGTACATGTATTCAGAAAGGACATTTACATGTCAGGTGACGAACTATTGTTATTTCTATGATTGCAGGTTTGAGAAGTCGGCGAAGAAATCGGGAACACCCACAGCGTTTTCTGATGCACTTCACCTACCGAAGCAAAGGTCTGGTGCGAAACGGTGCAGCTACGATTAGAGTTACGTCCCGTGCTTTCTCTTCTTGTTTCTTTTTTTTTCTTTTTGGGCATGGGGGAATGTGAGTGTATGTACAACAAGGGACGATTTATAGTTAACAACTAGAGTCCATGGTACAACGTCGTGATATTGAAAATAAGTCGTCTTTTGTTGAGTCGTACGCTTTCCCTGACTTTGTACTTACGATTCATACGCTATTCTTTATAGGGTCAAACGAGAATTTTCTTTCCTTCACTGGTAGAGTTCAAATTTGTTTAAATGTCAATTTGAGGTATGGCTCTTGCAATCATTCTCTATGTATGCATTTTATTGTGAGCGATATAGTGTAATCTGACGGTTTTTGCTGGTTTTGTTTTACGTTACGTATTACGTATTCGATGTATGTTTTTCCATGACTGGATGAGAGTGACTAATTCTTTTTAACTATGACCTTAGATAAATCTAGCATATATAAATATTCTAAATTTGAGGGGTTTGTTTTACTGAACATGATTGTGTCAACAATTTCTGTTGTTAAGATTCGCATTACTGGCAACACTTCTCTTTTTTGTGCCCGTCATTAAAGATAGAAAGGAGAAAAAAAAGGAGAAAAGCAACGATCTAAGCGATGAAAACTACAAAAAAAAGCAACGAGACATGCAATCTTCATCGTGTGAAAAGATGCAGTCCATGCTAATGTACCCGGCGTACCCTACTGGTTGGGTCGGTGGCAGTTTAATGTGAGCCGGCGTTTCAGGTCTTTTCAATCTGTCTAAGGAGTTGCATGATATATAATTGTCAAACTTCGATTTTGGGACACATCCACAATAATGCTTTTGTTGGCAGTCAAGGAGCAACTCAACCCAAGCCGTGCTATAATGTCAAGTTTTCGATCCATTGTAGCCATGGCTCTATGGGCAGAGCTAAATATTCAATATCGGTGTAATAATAATGTTTTAGAAATCAATACCAGGAAGTATTTTTACGCCATACTATTATCCATCGTGTAAGAACAGAAGATTGTCAGCTGTGACAACAGCTGTTTTCTATTGAAGAATCAAACTTTGCGGACGTANCTACACTAGCCGATCACATTCTGCTGAAATGCTATAAGCTTTGCCCATTTGATTAAGTATATTTTTTCAACTATTATTTTATTAGTACAATTAGTCCGGGTATATCATTTAAGCCTCGTCTTATTATATTAGAAAAGGTCAGCAAAGCCAAGGTCCTTAATTAGTTTGCGCTACGGGAGGGATGGAGAAGAGGGTGGAGGGAACCTGCGCAGGTGGTAGAGCGTTGGCGAGGTCTCTGGTTCGAAACCCACGATCCAGTAAAATACATTGGACCAATTTCGTCTCGCACTGGCGGTGACTGTGTAATGAGACCAGCTGAGACAGCGTGTGGCAGCACGTACAACGGTAAGACGCAAGTTTAGGGACCCGTCAACATTATAGCTTTGCTTTCGACGTTAATATTAAAAGAACCAAATCATTCACCTATAATTATTATACTCGAATTTAAATGAAAATTATGTCTACCAAACCCATAGCCCCCCCCCCCCCCCCAAATAAATCTCGTAAATGTAAAACTTTGTCGTTTTATAACTGTATTAACGAACAAAGAAAAACAGAAATATCACAAGTACAATAGCACTAACTCGCCTCAATGTTTACAGTATAAGCGATGGCTCTGTTTTTGAATCGTTAGCGATTGTTTGTAGATTAATATTTTCCTTGCACACACGTAGCTTATTATTTTGAGATCACACATCCTATGAATCCCACTCCTGTACGAAAGATCAAACCACAAAACAAAGAAAAGAAAGAAAAAGAAGTAACAACAGTTAAGACGGCTGGTTTGAGGTGACAGCTGCACTAATTTGGCGTCCTAGATGCAACATAGATCAATATTTTCATTGCATGTACCTGTAGAGTCCCACTTCTGCACAAAAATAAAACAGCAAAACTCTTTATTCAGCTAACCTTGAGGAATTTGTTTTACTGAACAAAATGCCAACACACTGCAACAATTTCTGTTGTTAGGATTCGCAAACACTGCCAACAGTCCTCTTTATGTGCCCGTCATTAAAGATAGAAAGGGGAAAAAAAGAGAATAGCAAGGATTTCAGCGATGACATCGTACTACAAAAAAACTACAAAAAAAAACGAGAAATGCAATCTTCATCGTGTGAAAAGATGCAGTCCATGCTAATGTACCCGGCGTACCCTACTGGTTGGGTCAGTGGCAGTTTAATGTGAGCCGGCGTTTCAGGCCTTTTCAATCTGTCTCAGGTGTGGCATGATATATAATTGTCAAACTTTGGTTTTAAGGCCCGTCCACAATAGTGCTTTTGTTGCCAGTCAAGGAACAACTCAACTCAACCCAAGCCGTGCTTAATGTCAAGTTTTCGATCCACTGTAGCTATGGCTCTACGGGCAGAGCTAAACATTCTATGACGATGGGGTAATAATATTGTTTTACAAATCAATACAAGGATGTATTCTTTAACACCATAATATTATCCATCGTCCCAAAATAGAAGATTATTAACTGTAAACCACAACTGTTTTAGATTTAAGAATCAAACTGTAGGGTCGTGAGTACACTAGCCTATCACATATTCTGACACCGACCCAACCAGTAAAGAATGAAAAACTACATTTTTGATCGATCGTGGTATTTGAACCGCGTATCTTCCGATATGGAGACTGACGCTTTAACACTCACTTAGGCGACTTGACTCCTCCCCCCCCCCCCTCACCGCCCCTGCGTCCGAACTAAAGGTAGGTTATTACTATAGAGTATATAAAATTCCTAAGTCGGATGTCTAAGTTTACAGAATCGTTGCACTTACTACTCTAGCTACATCCCAATATGCTAAATGTCAGGGTTCCAATCAATCGCAGCTACGCGTCTATTTTTACTCGCTGTTTATCTTGTCATAACCCGGTGGAGTTTTTAAACGCGGCCGTTAATTGCGCATCACTTAACCCTTTACAGATCACACGGTTTGAAGTAGAGGGTCGCCAGGCGCATGCATCAACATTCGTTACAGGACATTTCGCAAAAACATAATTTACTCATTAAACTTTGATGTCGTTAAATTCAATTAAATGTTTACGTTCGATCACGGCAAATTTCCCTATGGGATAATGAAGTCTTAACTCTCCTTAGCTTATTTGCATACTTAGAATTAACTGACTTGATAATAAAACGCAAAGTTGAAAAAAATTGGTAGTTTTTATGAATCACACAATATAGATATAATCTTACAAATTGATGTGTGGTACACACACAAAAATGACTTTAACCACAATGTGGTGCATTTGTAATATCAAAAATTAAAAACTGTCTCGGCTCAATTTTTAATAAAATTTAATTAAATAGGGCTTAAAAATTAACATCGGTGTGATTCAACGGAAAGATAAATATCCATTTGGCAGTACAACAAAAAAGGATGAGATGGGGGTAGAATTTTTTTCTTTTTAAATTAGAAAAACCATAATGTATTTTCCATAGAAAGAATGTCCAACACTAAAAGATCTGAATAAATCCATTTCCATAGAAATAAAGCCTCGACAAAACCATAAAGCGATATATAATAAATGATCTTAACAAGTCTATTTTCCATAGGAATAAAGCCTAAAGATAACGATAAAGCGATACATAAACAACGGTTTTAATAAATCTATTTTCAATGGGGAAAAAACACACTAAAGTTTAAGGTTAACCATACAGCGATTCACACAACCTTGATTATAATAACAACTTACCGGGTCGAGATTAATTCGCACTTTGAATAATTGTAATCCAGAATTTCACAGTCCGTTAAGCTCAAAGGTAAAAACACACGCTTCCTTCATGAATGAACATAATTGTAAAAATACATGTAATAAATTAAAGACACGCGCTTCTTAAGTTCGAAGCTTCGTGAATTAAGGTAATCACAACTTTCAAGACGCTCCAAGCAATTTCAATATATTTTAAATTGTTTTGATTAATTATAGTAATAAAAGTAGATCAAGATAGGGATTTCCCCGTCGTGCGATTAATGAATGTAGAGTGTAGAATGAAGATAAGATAAGGTCTATATACAGCACACAATACTCCTCCTAATCCGTGCCTTGCCAACAATCACATCCACGAAGACATTCCGTTGGTTTATTAGGCTACGGAAAACTCACAAGGTGCGAGAGAGTGAGGGAGAGAGGGAGCGGGAGGGAGTGAGAGGCAGGTGAAGAGAGGGGAGAGGCAGAGAAGCGATAGAGACGCGATGGGCGACAGGAAATACGGAGACGGGGGAGATGTGGACGGGGAAAAACAAGCGCGAGAGGGTGAGAGGAAGACGCTAAATTGGTGTGGCATGACCCGTCACTCTGCCTCCCACCTCTCCTCTCCTGCGATTTTGCTCTCTCTGTCCATCTCTGTTGCTCTCTCTCTCTCTCTCTCTCTCTCTCTCTCTCTCTCTCTCTCTCTCTCTCTCTCT